>VXBZ01002872.1:186918-203816 GCA_013399135.1 Heliornis fulica
CCCATTCAGCTACAAAAGGGTTGCATGGGTGTGCCGGTCACAATGATCGGTATGTTTTTAAATCTATAATAGGAGTTTTTATTACCTCCTATGTTCTAATTATCACTCCCAGGGTTTGCCCTCCCCTAAAAGCAAATATAACAAACAAGCAATGATAGTAAATAGGGGTACATGCTTTCTCCAGTGTCCTAAAGTTCCTATTAACTTCTGTAACTCTTTACTAGGTCGAGGAATTTACAGATGTTTGATTTTTCAAACATATCTGGAGGAATCACTGCAGTGCCTGCTATCTAACAAGTACCTAAAAACTTTACATCCCTATTTAGTCTCTGACATTTCTCCAGTGGGATCTCAGCTTCTGCTTTGTGTAGTGCCCTCCACGCTGCTGGTGAGGCTGCCTCCCCACCACCTTTTCAGCAGAAGTTCATCCAGTGAGAGTATTGCCTATGTATTGGCACAGTTTCACATCTTGAGGGAGTGAGGCTGTAAAAGTGCAGCAGGAGCAATCATGGGTGAATGTTTATACCCCTATGGGAGTATGTTAAAGGTGTATTGTACCCCCTCCAAAGAAAAAGTAAATTTCTCTGTATCTTCTCTCCTGTGAAGGGACCAATACAGACCTATCTTTCACATCTAGCACTTGCCACCCACAGAGTGCGGTTGCTTGCGGAGTTGCAATAGTGCAAGGTGAAAAGTGAAAGGTGCTGTAGCCTTAGCCGGGGTGTTTTGGCATTGCAGATAAGCAGTTTTTAGATGCCATCACCTGTCCCATTTTTAGACTGGCCAGACCAGTGAATTGTACGGGAAATAACGTGCCAGTTTTTGCAAATCTGCCATTGCCTCAGAAATTCCATTTCGTGCCGCAGCTGAAGTTGGGTATTGCAGTACCTCGGTAAACTTTGAATCAAGGAGTGCAGGGGCTGCGCAGAGCAGAGGTACGTACTGTAGCATCTTGATTTCTAGCAGGATTAGGGTCAATATTTAAACCAAAGGATACACACTGCCCTCTGGCAAGCGCAAGGTCAGGTCGTTCGAAGTATCGTAACCCAGATTATTGCCATTGTGAACTTTACTTGCAAAACAAGTAGACAGTATGCACTTCTCACCCAGCAGCCATAAATTAACTTTCACAGTTTGCCATATAGCGTTTGCTCTGATCATGCTGGTATTTTTAACTCTTTGTCATCCAGGTCATAAACCCAGCATCTCAGCATCCTGTTGTGCTAATGTTGTGCTCCCCTGCCTAATAGGAATTTTACCAATTGTCATCAAGGATGAACTGGAATTAAAATATATGGGACATTATTATTTATCTGTTGATAAGATTCCACTTGTTGAGAGGCAGGCCCAGTTGCTGTCCTGGCATTACTTGCTTTTTAGCCTCATGCTTTTAAATTAATCCCAAAGGGACAGGAAAGTATTATCTCTCTTTCTTCGAGATGGAGATGGCACTGGAGTGTATTGGAGTATGCTCTCTTCTTTTGCCATCATTGTGTTTCTGGAATGCTTGATTTAGGCTCAGGATAATGCCTGTAGGCTGTCTCTGAATCACAGCTCTAGGATTGTCTAGTGCCAATACTTTCCTCTACAATTTGTTTCTCCCCTCCGGAGACTCTGGTCGTGGGTCTTGAGCCATATTTTCCTTTGGTCTAGTTCCTGTTCCCTGTGGGGGTGTTTGTTTTACTGGTCACACTCCGTGATCTCCCACCTGGGGTCTTGGGTCTGCTAATGAATCATCCTACCCCATTTCATGGGCGTGATTTACAATGTTGTGCATTAACTCTGTGGTCAGGAGTTAGTTGTGTGGATCATTATCACTTAATCCCACATTGTCTCTCTTAATTTCCATCCATTTTGCAATTAAGTAAGGTTTAAGAACTGTTGAGGCTCCTCTAAGTAGTGGTTTTAGCATCGCATAATCAATTGTAGCAGATATTGGAATACCATTGGATTCTCATTTATTCACGAATTGTATGCAGGCAGCTTTTGTACTGGCTGTAGAGAGCTTAAGAGATTTTATGGGAATCACAGAGGGCTCATCTCATTCTATAGCATCTATTCCCCCAGCCCAATAAGCTGCCCTGCTCATGATAGAATGGGATTCACTTGCTGGGCCAGGTCCTAAATTTAAGAGAATTCCTGGACTTCAAAAGCCATTTGCTTCATATCCACTCAGCATTATTTGGTCGCTGCCACTTCAGCAGACTCACCACAAATACTCTGTTTCAGTGTCACTTGGCTTTCTGCTGTTTCTTATTTCTAAATTTGCCTATTGGAATGAATCCCAGGGAGTGATTCACACAGCATATCGTGGAGCACCGCTCCAAAGTCATTCAGACTGTTCTGCTGTAATGATGGGTCTGCCCTCACATTCAGGGGGATTTCAGGGAAACAAAGAATCATCCTCCCCTGGTTCACTGTTGTCAGGATTACCCCATATGTTCCCGCCCCATTCTTCAGGGGCTATAATTAATTTCTTGATTCACATATGTCGGGGGGATAGGGAGCCCTCAGAAGCATCATCTCGACCTTATATTCCAATTTTTTTTTCTACTTTTCTTTCCGTAACTGTTTCTGCAGCTGGTCAGTTTTCAAATACAGTATAATACAGTTGCCTTTCTGCTTTCCTTTTCTTCCTTTAGGTCCTGCTTCTTTTTATTGCTATTCTTCCTATCCCGGTAAACAGCTTCTATAGAGGTATCTAGCACTTTGCAAATAATACCTTTCCTTTTTCCATCCTACATATGCCTCCGACTACCTTTAGCTGTTCTTCCTCAGCTTCCCAATCATGCCAATTATCACAAGCCCATTCTTCTGAGAATGTGGGATTCAGATTTATTCCATGCTTCTGTAAGTAATCAGTGATACCATTTGCCATCCTGCTGGCTATGCCAGTTTGTCATGAATCCTGATTTAGGTTCCTGCCAACCATGCCACTTTGTCACTACTGGGTGATTTAGATCACTTTAAAAAACACTGCCAAAGGTATCAGCAAAAGTGTTTTCAATAAGATGTTGTAAAAATGCAACTTAGCAATGTTGGATGACAATGTTCACTCTGCTACTGTATGACGCATTCAATGGAATGGGACTCATTGGACTCAGAACTACCAAGTTGCAAGTCAGAGTTACTCTACTACAAGGTAGTATGCGCAATACCCACATCTTACCATAGATCTGCTCTTGGTAAAAGGTCTCTCTGCCTCAAGGAGCAACCTTGAGAGATCACCATCAATCAGCTAGGCTGCCTAGCAGGGAAAGCTCAGGAAAGGCTCACTTGGGTTGTCATATTTATGGGATAAAGTGGTTGGCTCTTGCTGGAATTACATGTGATGGAAAAGATAAGCATGAAATTCCTTGTACCTACAAATTTCTTTGTTCCTTGACAAGTCTTGGAAAAGGTACCAGGTATTGATGTGCTAATCTCATGATTGGTGTTCCAAGCTCATGTGCACTGATGCTCACTGTGTCACTCTTCTCCTTTGTGGGTTTCCAGAGAACATACTGAACCTAGAGGAGTTCTCAGGGAGGCTACTGGTTGGGCCTTGTTTGGAGCCTGTACCATACTACCATTTGTTTGGTTAAAGGATCGAGTGCATCCATCACAACTATTCTTCCATAAATTGAAGTTACCAGTTAGATCAGTCTGAGTTGGTATCTAGGGTAAGGTAAAGGAAATTAACTTTTGAAGTTTTTATCTTTTTCTAGAAATTTATGAGCTCCTGGCAAAGCTCTGGCCAAGCAGAATTCATGGTCATATGAGCAAGATATATATTTATATATATACACATTTATGTATGTGCTTTTATGTGTGTATATAAAGTAAATCATGTTCAAGAATGTGATGTACCTGGGTGTTGGAAAATGATCATCTATCCTGATGAGTTGTTAGAACAGTCCCTGGAAGAGTTTTGATCTGTGTCAACTGGCACTTTCCCAGACAATTCCCAGGCATCATTTGGGAGTTAAAAGGTTCTAGGCACTGTTCCCAATAAGCAATATGCTGCAGTCACCCTGTTTTTGAAGGCTAAGACATTTTACTAGTATAAGCAAAGGCTGTTCCACAGCTGTTTATCTTGGTGTCAGGGAATATTCATAGCACACAAATGTCAATTAATATAATCAGATAGATCAGGTATACTGGAGATTGAATTGAAATATTCAGGCTCTGTGTGCATTTGTTGGATACTCACTATTTCAGAGTAATTATCTTCCCTTCAGTTGTCAATCTCACAAATGCACATTGTCTTCGCCAGAGAGTTTAGCATTTAGTTTTCTCATTTTTTCATTAAAGCAAACGATTTCAATGTGGCCTAAATTGAATACATCTAAATAGATGCATTCTGAATTACATTCTAAATTGAGATGTGGCAACACCATGTGAGAACAGCATCCTTTGTGTCAATATTAGAAAACACAAACTCTTTTTTTCTCCTTTTATTAGTGATAGAGATAATATAATTGTACGGTGGCAAGCTGATTTAGTATATTTAAAATAATGAGCTCCTTTTTGTTTCAGAAGTTTTTATATTACACTAATCTTTTCAGCTTCTGAGCTTTATTTATAGCAGCAGAGTGACTCCCCACATTTGTAATTTTCTAGAAAATCCCGTGATTGCTATCTTGGGAATATTCCTGGATTTCCATTGGGAATGATTGGACAAAGGGAGTGAGAGGGTGGACATTTTGCCCGTTTTTCTTACCTTGTAAACATCTGCAAGTTAGATAATTACTCAGGTAAGCTTCAGAACTAAGCAGTGTTTGTGGCTTGCTTGCACAGTCAGTCTAAGCATTTGTCCTTGACATGATTTGTGACCCTGGCATTTCAGTAGCACACAGTATTACTGCCACGCTACATGGCAAATAGATGAAAAATATAAATATTAAGAACTAAAGAGGTCTTCCCAAAGCCATACAGCTGCACTATACCTGCCAACATACTTCTGGAATTTACACAAGAATTTAAAGGGATGTGTCTGGTATATCAGTTCTCTTCAATTACAAAATCCTCCACCGTCCCTGCAGATACTAAGCTCTGGTCTAGTTCTCCTGTTTCAGCATCGGCTGCACCTCTGCTTTCACGCCTTCAGTTGCAGTACAGCTTTAGTGGGTGTAGAACACTATGGGTGCACAGTGCAGACTCTGTAATGGAGCCACACAGCTGAGGCTTTGGTTTCTTGTTATATTCCTTAATAAATACTAAGTTTCATCTCCAGATTCCTGTTTTCTCCCCAAATTCTTTATTTAATGTTTTTAATGGACTAAACAATTTGCAAGTGCTGCAGCGCATTCTGTATCCAGCTAAGATGGCTTCACTTTAATGAAACCCAGGTAGACATAGGTTTCTTTTGATGTATATTCGTTCATAGGACTTTTCTGCTTCCAAACAACATCTGATCTGGATAAACTATTCTCCTAATCTCTCTTTTGGGGACTAAATGGAATATTGTGTCTGGTTATGGGCCCCTCAGTTCCAGAAGGGCATACAACTTTGAGAGAGTCCAGTGCAAGGCCACCAAGGTGATGGAGTGGAACACCTTCCTTATGAGGACAGGCTGAGGGAGCTGGGGCTCTTCAGCTTGGAGAAGAGGAGACTGAGGGGTGACTTCATTAACATTCTATAAATATGTTAAGGGCAAGTGTCAGGAGGATGGATCCAGGCTCTTCTCAGTAATGGCCAGTGATACGACAAGGGGCAGTGTGTCCACGCTGGAGCAGAGGATGTTCCATCTGAGTGTAAGCAAAAACTTTTTCACTGTGAGGATGACAGAGCACTGGAACAGGCTGCCCAGAGGGGTTGTGGAGTCTCCTTTCAAGGTCCCTTCCAACAACGAATGTTCTGTGATTCTGTGACTCAGCATCCTGGTGACACTGCATTGATGCCTGTTCCTGGCCTTATGGCACTTGCATCTTCCTAGCAGTAGGATATCTAAAAGAGTGAAATACCTTATTTGCTGATACTTAATGAATTCAACTCAGAGGATTAAAAATCCAGAAAAAAATCAGGAAAAATCAGGAAAAAAACCCCAAAACACTAGTATTTATATACGATTGTAGACGTCAGATTAATTTGAAATTAGATTTCTACTGTGTAGAAATTACACAAGGAGGCTAGTACATATACAGGTGCCCCCGGAAAGGTGTAGGATTTTCTATACTGCATGTATACTCAAAAATACACTATTCCAGTTTAGTGTAGTGCTGACATTTTTAGCATTATTGCTTTTACATTATTAGAACAAGGCTTGGGACACTTTTGGCTTGTGCTGTACCTGAGTTTCCCAGGTCATGGCTGGACATGGATTTAGTAAGGGTGGAAGGACTATTCTAAACAGTAAGTCTGCATATTTTTTTGGCCCTGTGTGGAGCCAGGAGTTAGACTCGATAATCCTTATAGTTCTCTTCCAGCTCAGGTTTCTCTGATTCTATGATACTTGTGTTGTGGAGCTCAAGATCCTTCGTCATAGGGATCTGACTGGTTCCTGTATGGATAAAATTCTGCAGTACTGTTCAATGTACCAATTTTAGATGTCTACCTTAAACCAAGTTAAACTGCACCTTAGAATATGCAACAAATACTGAAATAATTTGCTGATTTGAGATCATATTTATAATCTTTAAACACAAATACAAATACAAGCTTAACAGTATACAGTGTCTTTGCATTTATTAAGAAGGAAGTATTTAATATTTAAATTTATCTTGAAATATAGAAGTAGCTTATGAACCTTTGTTTCATAGATTGAATTGTGTTGCATGTGTTTTGGAGGGCAGTTAGTATAGTGGCATTTTATAGTCATGCTAATATTTCCTTAGAGTATTTTAGTCACTTCCATTAACACTGATTCAGAGAGTTTTCAGAGGTAATATTCCTCTGAATGGTTTTGAATTACTTTCAAACACAGGTGTTTATATGTGTTTTACAAATGTTACTCAACCTATATGGTGCCCAGCTTGAAGACTTTGTTAAATCTGATTTGTTAAAGGCTGGAAAATATAAGTGATACAAAAGTTATGCTTATGTCAGTAATTTCTTCAAGAATTAAAAATATAGTTGAATCTCTACAGTATAATAATCCATATAATAATATTGTTGTGAGAAGTCCAACTTTAAAAATATCTTTCATTCAAATGTATTAATGTTTGGATTTGGATGGAATATGCTATTTATAGTCAATTTGTAGCAGCCATAAGAATTTATGAGTATTTAGAAATTTGGAATTATAAAGTTGTAGACTTTTCCAGTTAATCACATTTTTTTAAAAATTATTTTCTTTTTTTGCATCATATGCTTGTCTTTGCTCTTCGTTGTTTTGCCCTATCTGCTTTGTGGCATTACTATTCCAATGACAAATAAATCTGAATAGGATTTTTTTTTAACGTGATCTTTCATAATTTCATGACTGAAGAATTTTCAGCCTAAAAAAAAGCCCAAATAGGTAATTCCTGAATAGTATTTAAAACATGGGATTTAAATATTACATAGCAGCTTTAATGATTTGATACTGAGAAAACACTACTGCTTGTGCTTTTCTGATCACAGCAGAGTTCCAAGTCAGTCTGCAAACCGAGTCTACCCAGCGCAGTAACTTCAGCCATCACTTTGTCATGACGCAGGTCACAAGACCATGTTGCACTTCTCTCTAAACAAAGGCTAATGCCTTTAAGTTCAGTCTAAGTCTGTTGCATACTTTTGATTCTTCAGAGACTTTATAGTACAAATAAGCACACCAGTGTTCTCTGTTCTCAGTATTGCTCCTTACCAAGATTTTCTCTGAATTGTTCAACTACTTAATAGTTTTTTAATGTTTTTTAATGAACTGGCTAGCCAGTGCATTTTGGGAGCAGTTTTGTTTTTTTTTTTTTGTTTTCTGAATGCACAGTTAATGAAACCAGTCACTTCAGATTTGTGCTATAGTAAAATTTTATACATGCACTCATCAGCTGAGTCTCTGTCTCTCTCAGGAAATATATCCCAGTTGCTTCAAATCAAATGAGCTACAGCTCTGACAGCTCTGTTTACATTTTCTTTCACAGTAGAATGTGGGGGAAAAAAGTATGCTAGTTGCCTTTATCAGTAGAATTCTAGTCACACTGGCTCACTTCTTCCTTGTTTTTATTATTCTATATATTTAAAAGAGAAATTTAAATAAACAGCCTTTACATTTCCATATATCTCCCATGTAAAATGTCTGAAAATCAAGTATTTGGCTAGAGCTTTCCTTTCTTATTAAGGTACAAAGCAGATATTTTATCAAAGTATTTATATGTGGATTTCTGCTTTGAGTAAGAATCTTTTGATTAAGAATTACTTTTAAACCCAACATAGTTTCCCAGAACTGTATAAACTGTTGAATGAATTTAGGTTAGTTCAGGTGATTAGGATTTTAAATCTTTTCTTCTAGGGTTTTTTGGTTTGTTTTTTTTTTTTTTTTACCTGTAGATATTAACACTGGATTTAATAGTCAGGAATTCCATGCAAAATATGGGTTTTTATACTACAGCTTCTTGCACTTGTGTCTATATATAAAGAATCCAGCTGTTCTATAGAGTTGATGTGATGGTTTATCCTCAGCTGTTAAATAAGCAACACTGAGATGCTTACCCCAGGAGGGGTTGTGGTGTTTTTTCCACTTTGTGGAAGAACCATTTAATAGGATAATAAAGGAAGAGTGTAACAGTAGTAGTAGGACAACAATAATAATAATAAGAACAACCAAATGATGCACATATACAATTGCTCACCACATGCCCAGTCCATTTCCAAACAGTGTTCCCACCTCCCAGATCACTTCCCCAGTTATATATGAGGAGCCTGATGCTGTATGGTCAGGAATGTCCCTCTGGCCACTCTGGGCCAGCTGTCCTGGATGAGCTCTCCCTGCACCTGGCAGGGTGTGAGAAGCTGGAAAGTCCTTGGCTTAGTGTAGGCACTGCAACTACAGAGCAACAGCTGAAATCATCAGTGTGTTATCAATGTTATTCTCATACTAAATCCAAACCACAGCAGTATGCCACCTATTAGAAAGAAAAAACTATCTCAGCTGAAACCAGGACAGTTGCCTGGCTAAAAGTGTTAGTAAGAAATGAAAACATGTCTGTCAGATAAAATATGAATGAAGCATATAACAGTCAGAAAATATGTTATGCTCTTCCTAAATATAAATGAGGGTCATTTAGTTCTGGTTTATATAAAAGTTCCATGGACTTTTTGATATATTGACTAGCTTGATGAGTTTGTAAGCAATTTGACACAACCACAAACTTGCTGAAAGCCTATTTCCTGTCATTGTTATGGTCATTAATAAAGCCATTAAACAACATCAGGCCCACCACTGACTCCACTGAAGTGGTTTCCAATTAAACTTTGTTCTACTGATCACAACCCATTAAGCCTAGTTAATCAGCCAATTTTACACCTACCTTACAGTCCATTTACCCAAACCATATCCCAGCATCTTGGCTTAAGGATACAGTGAGAGGCCATTTCAAAGTCTTTGCTACACTGAAGTGACACAACATACACTGGTCTCCTCTCATCCACAGAGCCATCAGCACAGATGATTACCAGGAGGGTCAAGCACAGTTTGCCTTCAGTATTCCTGTGCTGCCTGTTCTCAGTGCTCCGGTTCCTTTCTCATCTTTCTACATGAGAAAAAAAAAAAGTTTGAGAATATAATGACTTAGAAAGCCTTGACTTTCTCAGAAGCTTATATCATGATAAAGAATGCTGAATTTATTTACATAATTTCATTTAAGAAAGTACAACTTCAGATCAAGGAGCACACTGCAGTTGCATTAGTGCAGTCATTTTTCCAGTATCTCAGCTACGGCCTCCCCTCTCTCATCAGATGTTGGCCAGGAGACAGTGTATTTCCAAAGCAAATTTCACTAAAAATGCAAATAAAGAGTATCTGTGGAGAATGAAGTAGTGACTGTGTCTGGATTCAGGATGATTTTTATGGAAATAAACAGTCACAGGTTGTGCACTGCTAAGTATATCTTGAACACAATGTTAGTGACAGGTGAGATAATGGAATTGCCTAGGGGATGCAGTGAAGGCTAAGAAAAAGGGGAAAAAAAGCGCCATAAAACAGTATCCAAACCAGCTCCGACCGCATTTGCTTCATTTTAAAATAGAGCTAAGTGAGCGGAAGAGGAACTTTTCAAAGCTTTGGATGGTCTGTGGATGTAAAAGCAATGCAGGGCTGCAGCTGAGGGTGTGCACTGCAGCGCCAGCCTTCTCTTGTCATTTGCCACGTGCCATTTGTTCCGTTGGGGTAAGGAAGAGACAGCGTGCTGAAATGATGTATAGGGGGCAGCAGAACAGTTTCCCCCTCGGATGGGCTTGATAAGTCTGTTTGAATCAAAGTGAATCATCTGTGCACGAGAGATCGGCTTGGCTTGTGCAGCAAAATTAGANTATAAGACTGAAAAACTGGTTTTGGGACCGATTCAGATTCTGCCAAACCTGTGAGAATGTTTTATTTTATTTCAGTCAAGGGGGATTTGATCTCTAGTGGCTAAGCTATTAGTATTCCAGTCATAGTCAGTGAAATAAACATATTAATTAACATCCAGGAGACAAGCTTCATAGATTGAATTGGATGCATTTAGGGATGCTTTTACACATCTGTAGATGGCATCAGTGTACTGTATGCAAGGCAAAAATAATTAATTATGATGATAAGTCTTTTTCCTGACTTCTGCTACCAAGTAATCAACCTCGAGAGTTGTGCTCTAGCAACTAGGATACCAATTTTCTGAAACAGAATACAAGGCAACATTATTTTTCCTTTTTCTTTTCCCTTTTATGATTGTTTTGTTGTGTTTTGCTTTGTTTTGTTATGCTCTTGTTACAGATAAGCATGGAGTCCCTCCATATTGTTGGTGTCAGCATTTTTCATAAACATTGTCTAGTCGGCATTCAGAGAGACATGTTTAACATTTATTGATTTTTCTTGTGGGGTTATAATAGCAGATTCTTCCAGGACTCTGATTTACTAAAGCAGAGGGTGGACTTGTTGTTCTAGACTAGAGTCTATACAGATATGTTTATATAATCAAAGGAAAGAAGAAATGCTGTTCGTGCTCTTCCATCCTTCCCAAAAGTGAGTATTGTTCGCGATACGGAAATTATCAGTGAAGAATACTTTGAAATGGAGCTTTTTACAGTAGAGATTATGTGGAGGTAGAGCCTGTATTACCCCCCTTAAGTGGTCTCCAGGCTTAAGACTTTTCCGGTGGCAGCTGTGAAATGTCCTACAGAACATGCAGTAGGGTTTACCATCAAGTGGGGACTAGTGACCTGTCAGGATCTGCACTTTTGACCTGCAGTGCAGCAACAGAATGGCTTGCAAGCTCTAAAATATGCTGAAACACGCTAATACCCTCTTAAGAGCACTGAACATATGACCCCTAAAACTGTGACTTTACAAAGTGTACACAGTGTGAAGCTCATCCTCAGTAAGTCTCATGGTATGGAAGCTGCACTACGAGACTTACAGGCCAGTTTTTCTTGAGGAGAGGATGGATACTGCAAAGTACTGGGAGAGATAATCATGCCTCTCATATTAACTGAATTATTTGGAGAGTCTAAGTAAACAATCCTATAAGCCTTTCAGAGCAGGGTGCGCAAAATCATCATTATTCTGTGTTAGCCTGAATGCAGTTAATGTACTCAATTAATAGTCATTAGTTCGGATCAAGTCTTATTGCAGACAAGTTCGAGAAGGTACTTCCACCCAGTATGGTAACAGTAAGCGGCCAAGAAGAACTGGGGAGCTGAGCTTTGTACGTGTGCTGTGGACTGCCACCTCAAGTAGGGACGGAGAAGCAGATAGTTGTACAAACCTTCATCAAGGAACAGGGATAGGTCTTGGTAGCGTTCATTTAGCAGTAGAAGGATAATCAAGATGTCTGGGATTCCCATATGCTCTCAGCTGTATCAAGGAACATATATTTTTGTTCTTAATTTTTTACATACGTTAGATAAATCTAGTTGCTGTAATTTGGATGACGTAAGAGAGACTCTAATTGTGCTGAACCCTTATGTTTAGGCAACTTAAAGCCAAACAAGCCAAGCATAAGAACACAGACCTGGAAAAGGTCTGTTGAACCTCAGCTGTGCCCCGCCACACACAGCAAGAACACATATTCACCACTGCATGTTTATCAGAGTCTGTGCTGTGAGTGATTAGGCAGTGTAATTTCTCCACTCTCTTGAAAAGGCTTTCTTTTTTCATTTTCTCATTTGAAGTTATTTCCAGGGATTTGTCCTCAGCAAATCAAAGTATACTAAAACACAGTATTACTGCTGCTCATTTCAGTGATCAGAAGCACTGATAAGTTTTCTAGCCTCCTGTGCCTTTAGCTTTTCTAGTTACCCACCATTTTGATTAATTTCCCTTGCAGACATGGGCTTTACTATTTCTTTTCAATAAGAAGGCCTCAATGTTGTAAAATGACTTAAGTCATAAACATGACCTTAGTTTGTGTGGCATCAGTCATTCTGAGTAGATTAAGGTGACATTTTTTGCTGTTTCAGGTGGTGATTTTTAAAATAGCTCCCACAAGTAGTAAACTCAGAACCTTTGCTAGGTTTACCTGTCCTATGTGAACTGGCTTGTGCTTGTTTGTTTTCTATACTACAGCTGAACAATATTTTCTAGTGCTAGAATTTTCCGTTTATACTTTCATATAGGCTTTACTACCCTGAAATGTCTGAATTGCCAGGGCAACTTTAATCTGCTCTTGCTTTTCCCTTACCTGGCAGTTAAGATAAATGACTATAATCTATCAAGGGTATAGTAGAAGGTAAATTAATTCCTAATAGTCAGCATTTGCTGATTGAAGTGAGGTGGTGTAGACTCTATTTTTTTTTTTTTGTTGTACCTTGCAGATGTTTTAGGAGTTTTTTGAAAACAAATACCATACCGCTTTTTCTTGAGTACTGTGAATGTACCTGCCCAGTGTCGTGTCAACAAACACCCAGTGGCTTATACAGTACACCGGCTGTGCTATATACATTTATAACAACTAATTTGGGAACAGAGATACCTGCAATCTTTACAGAAAGAAAAGACAAAGAAATTTCATGTGATCTGCCCTCCATACACTCCCTTGTAATGGAAACACAAGTATTCCAGTCATAACTTTCAGAACATAAGAAGGAGAAAACAAAACCCAAAAAACAACTGTCAATTTCTTTTACATTTTGTCACAGCCTTAACCTGCCTGCAGCTATCAAAACACTGTTGTCCTAGAAGCCATCTGCTTTATTCAGCACACTCGGGATTTTAGGAATGTCACGGGTACAGAGAGAGAGGGCCTTCGGTCACACCTGCCAGCCTGGGAAGCTCAGAGGGGACCTTCCAATGCAGTACCTCCACGCTTTCCATAGAGCACTCTCTTGCTCAGGTTTCTATGTAGCCATTTTTATTCACATCACACACATCTCTGTATCCTGCGGTAGAGGACTGTTTTCACAGGATAATATCCAAGGTCACAGATCTTATTTTCTTTGCTAATAAAGGGAATGGAATACACTCAGCACAACAGACTAAGCTAAGTAGAAAGAATTTGCAGTAATGAGTGGACTAGATTCTCACTTGGTGTGCAATGGTGATCTGGGATTACAGCAACTCAAAAACTGGCCCAAGTATTGTGAAATTCTCTCAAATGTAGTTCTAGATTGCTAATGACACAGTAAGATTAATAAAATAGCTACACTAACTAGGTTCACTGTCTATCACTAACTAACTAGCATGACGTGTCTAGTTTTACCTTAGTCATTCATTCTGCAAAGGTCATTTTCTTAGATCATGCTTCAGCTTGGTCACTCCTCGATTTTCTGCCTTCATATCAGGTCCACTTGCAAGTCAATCACATCTCAAATGATACATGCATTCATTAGTGCTGATGTGTAACTTTATATCAAAACTGAATATGCTTATTCCAACTGAACACCAAAATTATTTAAATAAGGCATATTTGGCAAGCTTCTTGAAAAACAAAAAGTGCCAAGATCTACCTTTGTTAATATGTCAATGGTTGGTCTTTTTCCATGACCTACCAATATCTTTGAACTGCAGGAGGGTGGGCTTGAATCAGGTATCAGGAAGATATTCTTTACTCTGAGGGTAGTGAGGCACTGGAACAGGTTCCACAGAGAAATTGTGTAAACCCCATCCCTGGAAGTGTTCGAGGCCAGGTTGGATGGAGCTTTGGGCAACCTTGTCTAGTGAAGGATGTCCCTGTCCATTGCAGGGGGATTGGAACTACATGATCTTTGAGGTCCTTTCCAACCCAAACCATTGTATGATTCTGTGATCTTGCTGATGGCCAATCTGTGTTTAGAACCGTAGCAGGTCTGCAGCCATCCACTCTCTGGTTATTAGGAGGGCAAGGAGAAACAGCATTTAATCTTCTTAGTGTCTTCATTGCTCAGGCTTTACAATCCATATATATGTTGAATTGTGTGCATCTTGGGTGTTTTGTCTCCAGTATCTTGCGCCATTGCTGACATGAGGATGTGAGGGTTCTGAAGAATGTATGAGCAGAGCTGAAAAGTGGATAACTCTTTGAGTGTCATTAGCAGTGAGTGGGCTGTCTCGGCAATGTAGAAATCAAATGCTGTGTTTAAGTACGATGTTTCAATGAGGCTTTGTGATGAGTTGAAGTTTTATAACAATGACAGGAGAAAACCTATTTTTTTATCTATTACTATATAGTGATTATTTTTTGTTTTTCTGGCCAGATATATATTTGTCATATATTTGATATAATACAATTTAGAAAAATCTTATGCAGTAATGCTGAACAGATGGTGTCACAATGATTTAGTGAAAAGAAAAATTTTGCATGCTCATGTTTTACAAAGCAGTAGGTGTACTGTATAATGGATTTCCCCTACTGCTTCAAGAGGACATGAAAAAAATCTTTGGGACAAAAGTGATGAAAAAGATCTGGATCAGTATCACTACATATGTTTTGTCTCTTTCCTGTTTTTTTTATACAATTTAGAAAATTGAGCCAATAGAAATGTGTTTCTAAGTGGATTATATTAGCAATTTTTCTGTTGAAAAGGGGCTGAGTGTACTAAAGTATAAATTTTCTTCAGGCAGCTTCTTTTATGCATTCATAGTCATTTTCACAACTGGGACTTAGGGCTGTGAGTCATTTAGACATGTCTGAAAATTACTGTTGGATTTGTGTGTTGTCCAATTTTGTTTTTTACAAACATTTCTGTTCTGGCTTTTCCTAATTTCATTCAATGATCTGGTTTCTAGGGAATGAGGAGCAGGCACAAATGCATGTACATGTGTATATAAGTTGATTGATGCTGTGACTTAGAAAGGAGACAAAAGCTGAGGCCTATCAACATAAAAAACAATTACTTCATACTTCACATTTATTTATGTTTATATTTTTATGTGTAACTTCTGTAGCTCACATGATTATTACTAATGCTTAGCCTCATCGTTCAGAAATAAGTTAAATTTTTGTCTAAGTCTTTGGATGTTGCACTCAACTGATTTAATAAAATACAATGAGGTAGCAATAATCCAAAGAAATACCTCAGGTGCAGTGGACAGGTTTAGATAATAGTTTAGTTAGTATGATCTGTTATCAGCCTGGTGTTTGGTTTTGATACTTCTTTTTCCTTCTGTGATATTTGCTAAAGGACAGGATTGAGTGAAATAAAATCTTTGTTAGTACTAGGTACTGATGAAATGTTATCTTGTTACATTTTGAAAAGAAAAGAAGCTTTACAGATATTCCTATCAGGAATGCACTCATCCTTTGAACATCTTCCCTTGCATGAACAGCTTTTTAATTTAATTGGCAGATCAAATTGCACATTTACCAGTGGAAAAGGTTACTGTACCTCATATAAATTAAAGGCCATCTTGCAACTTGTTTAAGAATGAATTTTGGTCCTAAGTTTATATAGGATCTTGAAACTTAATTATTTCAGTTGTCATTAATGTTTCGGCTATATGTAAATCATGCATTAGAAAGTAACTGCAGAACAAGGAGGAATGAACTCTTCAATTTTGGTGAACATAAATTACAATTACACTCTCTGAAAGACTCCTTAACCCTGCCACTAATGTGTAAATGGCCTTCAGTATAAATGAGAAACAGGCTCACTATAGGATTTTGCCATAAAGAAATAAAAACCTTGCTTTCTTAACCTTTTTTTAAAAAATTATTTAATTTTAGAACCTTAAAGATTTCAAATTAGAAACTAAGTGTCCAAACACTGTTACTTATTCAGGGTTTGCTTTACCTACTCACACCTGAGATACCTTAAATATATCCTTTAAATGTTGTCTGCCACTGACAACTAAATTTTTTTTCACTTTCCCTTTTGTTAATTTATGAATTTTAACCTTATCATGGAAAGAATATTTTAAGATAGTCTTTCTTTTTCAAGAGCCTCATTATATACTATACAGCACTTCAACAGTGTTTATTTAGATACTGAGAAGGCCAAACAGTAATAAAGTACTGCATTGTGGTATGGAATGGTGGAGTTAGAACTTCACGTCATTATTAAAATACATCAGGAGTTTTTTTTTCTTATGCAGTTTTAATGGAAGAGAAAGCTTCTTTTTGTTCTTGCAAAGATGAGAGCAATTTAAAGTTTGGATTTTCGTAAGTCAGTGCCCTGTTATGTGTGTGTCTCTTTTCAATAAGAACTTACAGACTGTTAAATGACAGAGTGTACTCTGACACACTTTCAGTGTAGGATAAAGTTAGCTGAAAAGTTTATCTAGTTAGTATATAAATTCAAGAGAAGGAGTGTGCCTGTTTGCCTATTGGGTAAAAAGAGAATTAATCCTAAAAGTTGTAGACCACATACCAGCTCGCAGCTGGCGAGCTCCCCTTGTG
>VXBZ01002873.1:0-53418 GCA_013399135.1 Heliornis fulica
ATTAGCAGAACAGTCCTCACAATAAAGTGTGCTGATTTATTTTACTGTCCTGTCGATTATTTTTTATTAGAACGAACGATGCACTTAAATCGACTTTTGTCTCTTCCTACTATGCATGAAAAAAATATCATATTTAAAGATATGTTTTGTATATATTCCTATGTCTTCCCATTCCAAATTTATAATGAGGCAAACTCCTTCCAGAAACTGCTGCTGATATGGAACGAATGGGAAACAAGATGACAGCATTAAACATGGCTGACTGAAAACTTTAGGCCTCCTCTTATGGGAGTAAGAGATAGGTTTTAGCACCTCACACTTTGACAAAAATTCAATTTCACTTATACTGCTGGAAAGACTTTAGTTGCCTTTAAGATGGGATAGTGAATATATATTTTTTTAAGACATAACCAAGTAGGAGACAGCAAACATACTCTCTAGATACCAAACTGAAGCAGATTGCCAAGTTGTTTCCTTTCAGTAGCTGAAGGGTCATACAGGAAAGCTGGAGAGGGGCTCTTTATAAGGGCATGGAATGATAAGAGAAGGGGAAATTACCTTCAGCTGAAGATTTAGATTAGATAGAAGGAAGAAATTCTTCACTATGAGTGTGGTAAGGCAGTGGAACAGGTTGCCCACAGAAGCTGTGGATACCGGCCCGCCTGCCCCTTACTAGCAGTGTTCAAATCCAGGCACTGGGTAACCTGGTCTAGTTGATAGAGGGTGCCCTGCCCATGGCAGAGAGAGGGTAGAAGTAGATGGTTTTTGAGGTCCCTCCCTTCCAATACAAAGCATTATATGATTTTATGATAGTTCATACTTGTGTATGAAACTGCTGTTTTTTTCACATTCATCTTTATATACATTAATATATATTGCTCATAAATGTTTAGCAAAATCAAATGTTTTGAGCAGAGATGATTTCAATACTTCTACTTTAAAAAAATGAAGACATCTTTTGGACAGTTCCAGTAAGGTCATTTGACACACTTCAAACAGGTAACCAAGTTCAGGGAACTTTTAAGTATAGATATTTTAGCCTTATTTCTAGGATTAATTATCTTTCCAAATTTGACAAAGAAACTTTACTGTTGTCCAAGGATTGCTGGAAGAAATACTTGTTCAACAGTATTCAAATGGTCTTCAGGAAGGGATTAAGTCCAAGGATTCTCAGTAAGAGTGACTTAATTAAAAGGATTAAGAGAAGAAATGGTTTAATACAGGAAATGAGAACCACTTGACCCCTAAAGGTTGACTGAAAGTTATCACTTTGAAGAAGCGTGATCAATAGAAACTCAAAGGAGGAATTATCTTCAAAGATGTTTTGAGAATTGCACTGGCAGAAAGTAAGGACAAGTATCTTGTGTTGTATGCACTTCAGCTGCCACCCACAGCATCCCACAGAAGATGTTGCTAAACACAGCAGCAACTCATCAGTGAGCCTACAGAAGTTCTTCCATCTTCTGATGGCTACAGAGAATGAAATGAAAGAACTATATAACAATGCACATGTCTGCTTTCTGGCATTAGTCTGGCATTGCTTTCTTATGGTAAATTCACAGCTGCACAACTATCCCTTCACTGTATGTTGCTCAACACCTATATCAACCCATAGGATTCATAATATCTTAATCGGAATAGCAAGGAAATCAGAGCCAATGTGGGCTTTCTGGTCTGGCATTGCCACAGCTCTGTAACACAACAATAATGCTTGGATGTCAGTAGGTCAGACTAGTTATATCAAAACTGGGGTAAAACCCTGGATCTCTAATAAATTATATAGACTATATATAAAAACTGAAAAAAAGGAAACCAATGGCAGCCAGCACTAACTCATGGGATGGAACCACCCAAGTTATTCTGGTTTAGCTAAACCAAATTTACTAAAACTGTTACAGATGTTGTCAGAAGCAGTGAATGAGGGATGTACAAGGGGACTGAGAGGGGGCACTATGGGAGGGATTTAAGCCAATTAAAACATATCAAATGGCTAACAAGGCAGATAGAAATAAGACCACCTGTTTTGGAGCCGCCCTGACAATGGAAAGTTAACAGGAAATACTCTATTTATAAACTGTAATTACATTCTTAATGGCTACATCTCAAACACAGTAAGAGGGGAAAAAAAATTGGACAAAACCAGATGCAAGTGAAATTCCTCAATAACAACCACATCTTCAGTGTCAGTCATATGAAAATGCAGAAAAGGTATTTGCTATAATACCAAAGATTTCAGTGAAAGCTCTGCATCTGTAATCTGGGGGAAACATTATCCCACCATGTATTTAATCTGATTACAGATTGCCATCCACTGCTTTCCTGGTACAACTGGATGGGGAAAAAGTCCAACTCTAAATGAGCTGATCAAATCAACCTCAAATCAAAAATACATCTCAACTTCCTTGATAGAAATATACTCAATTCCATAAAACATGCAGAGGCATTATCATGGCAAACACAGAGTCTTGAACATGCAGACCTTTGTGAAGAGTTTACAATGATGTGGAGATCACCTACCACTGTTTGTCACCTGTATTTCTGAGAAATGCCATATATCCAATCTGTTGATACACTGAAAATTGTTTTCAAGGAATTAGTCCCCTGCAGTTCGAAGCAGATGATTCCCAATTGAGTTGTAGCAAGCTGATTTGACATTGCAATAGGCAAAATTATGTGAACTATTCATTTCCACAAAGGTAGCCTTTTTGTGTCTAAGTAGTGTCTGTGACATGGCTGCACTGTTTTGCAACAAAAATAGGAGATGTGCATGTAATTACAGTTCATTAGATTATTCTCAGTGTTACCTTCAAGCTAGACATGGCCCTAAAAGTAGAGAAACATCTTTTATCCCACTATAAATCCAGATTTTTTATTATTTTATTTTTTTTATAAAGTCTGGTCCACTTTTCTCTGGAGATCCTTATTCTTCTTTCCTACATAGGAAACCCCATGGGCTGGGAGTGAGGAGAACAGTAACTTCTTAGGACACAGTAATAGATCAGTGGCTAGAAAATTTAGGTTTTGTTAACAATTGGCTAATACTTCAATTAACTTGCTCTATTACTACTGTTGATCCTCAATTTATAGTTCACCAATTGCCAGTTGATTACTAGTCATTAGAAAATACATAAACCATTTGAAAACTGACTTTGGTTTGAACTCTGTGGCTGAGACTGGTACCCAGCTACTAGAGAACACATCACCTCTTGTGAGGTCCTCACTCAACTCAAACACTTTGTCCAGCATAAGTTGTCTTAAGTCAGCCAAACACATAATTTGGACAAGATTTGCATTTTATTTAACAGCAGCATAACCATGTCATAGATATGACTTAGTTATTCAAACCTGCAAAGAACATCAAGTTCTCTTGACTGGCCACTATTTTTATCAAGGTTCAGACACAGACACAACCTCAAGAAGTGCAATGCTTCTAGTTTAACTTTTCTTCCAATTTGGTATTTCTTGACTGTAACCTTCAAACAGTATTTTTATTGTTTGTTAAAACTATGTTTACTCTTATTAGAGCTTTGGAAGAGAGCCTCTTCCTACCATCATTTAACACTAAAGTAAAATGTACTAGAATAGAAAGCTCATAATATATTTCGTAAGGTTCTTTTACTTCTCATGCTTCATTTAAATTAGATAATGGAAATGTGTGCATGTAACTTTAAATTCATAGATGAAAACTCACTATTGCAAAACTAAAAACACTTGAAAGCAGAACTTTATTGTTACCAGCAATGGGACAACCTGGTAAAGTCAGAAGCAGATGTCAGTGTTTCTGCTCCATCACAGATGAAATCAAGTCACCTTGTAAAACAGGGGCTGTCTATATTATAACAGCATTTCAACACAGACTTTTCCCAGTAAAGGATTTAAGTTTGTCCCTTTGCTCACCTTTCTGTTTAAGTGTTCTGAAACACTCGTCCTAGTGTTTTTTAGGACTTTGTTCTGTTTTACTGATGGATAAAAAGGCATAATTCCAATCGACCATATGTAAAACCTAAATTATTGCTCTTACCAAAATAAATGAAAAATAAGTCATGTGGGGACAAGCAGTATCAGCTGTTTCAGTTAGAGGAACTTGTCACTAACAGAAGACCTGAGCTGGATTTGCATCATAGTAAATGTACTGGATAGAAGAGTCCCCTTGTGAAACAAGGAAGATCAGATTTCTTCCATCCTATTTCAGGTTTTCAGTGTCTTTGTTATCAGATAGAACATACATATCACAATTTCTATCACTTCTAACAGATGCATTAACTTAATGCATTAACAGATGCAATTCTTTGATGGCTGAGATATATCTAGACTGAGCTTCCAGGCTTTTTTTTTTTTTTTCCCCAAAACAGATTTCTAAAGTTTGTCTTTTGAATTTTGACAAAAATATCACATCCCCTTGCTGAAGAGGGATTTTCTTTCAAGAAATAGAGATCTGTCTACATCTGGTTTGTCAATACCAACACTGCAAAAAAACATTTCAAGTGTTTTGCATTTAGGACTTTGTGTGACACAAAAACTTTTGTGCTGTCACAAAACAGTTAATGGGATTTATCCCCAATTTCCTTTAGGAAATGTTAGCAAGGTTAATTTAGCACATGATACAGTTGTTGACACAAAGGTGTGACCTTTTCTACCAACACAGATGCATCTTGCTGGCCAAAGCCTAAACAAAACAGCTGACATCTGATCACAAAGATATTTAGATTTTATAAACAAAGGCTTCCATACTACTACTATTCATAGTTCCATCTGTTTGGTCCACAGTCAGTTTTGGAACAACTTGAAATACAGTTAATAAGCTGTTATTTTATTGAAGGCTGCTGTTTTATTTAAAAAAAATGAAACCAACAAACCAAAACAGAAACCCCAAGGCTTTCTTTTCCTACTCTGCAAAATTTATATTGAATATAAAAAACATCCAACATTAAGAGGAAAAAAAGTTAAAAAAAAAAAAAAGAGAGAGAAAGAAAAAGAAGAGGCATAAAAACACCTGGAAGTAGAAACTCTCTCTATAGACCATCTTCTGTCATGTTTCTAAGGAAGCATTTGCTCCAAGGAGCACTGTACTGATTTATTGCTTGTTTCTCTTGGAAAGCTAACATTTTCAGAGAACTGCACTCTGGATGGGACTAATGGAGAACAGCCCATGAAGAGAAAATTCTTAATTGAAAAGGCTATTCCTAGCTGGACTGAAAATACATGCACAATCTCTCTGTCAGCTTTTTCCCCACAGCAAAGGACACCCAGGTTTAGCTACGCCGTGAGTTTTCCTGAAACTTACCCAATAAATTTTAGCTCCCACTCTAAATACTGGGACTGGAAGAAACTGAAATCTTTTTCTTACATGCCCTAAAATGCACAATTTCTTGTTGCAAAATGACCAAGTTTAAAATGAAAACAAAGGGGGGAAAAACTTGAAAAAAACAAGAAACAACCACATACATCATCAGTGCACATACAACCTATTTCATCAGCATCTTGCAAAGTAATCCTTTGCCTCCAATTATGGCATTTTCCCAGGGATCTCTCTTTCCCATGTTTATTTCTCCTCCTTGTACACCACTCAAGGTGTCAAGATAGACACTACCTTAACTAACTTTCACCCTTTATTGGTCCAGCTCTGGTCACCCTGAACACACTGCCTCTTTTGTTGTCAGGCACCATCATCTAATCCAGATTGTATATGTTTGGGGCTTACTTTAATGACAGAGAAATAAATAGGAGGAAGGAAAGAGGAAAGTTCTCCATTTCCTAACCTGCTCTCCTCTGCTTACTGCAAGCCTGGTAGCCACAATGGCCACTTAAATCATAATAATCACAGAACAGCCCAGGCTGGAAGATCATTTGGTCCAACCTTTCAAGGACAAGGGAGTGTCAATGACATTACCTATCCCCCTGTTTGGTGTGTCTTTAAAACCTCCAGTGATGGGGACTGCACCACATCCTCAGGGCCCTAAAGAGCACAAAAGACTTGGTCTTCACTTTAATTACCTAGGGGAATGCAGTAGAAATTGCAGTCATGATTCTATCCTTGCTCAGGGTACATTAATTAGGGCTGTCCAAAGAGGCATATAGTAACAATAATATTTCACCACAAGGATAAAGTCTTAAATTAAGCAAGACAAAGAGGTCATTGTGCTTCTTGTTATAATTTATCAACAGATGTAGACAAACAGCTCCTTTCCTTCTAGAGATGACTACACAGAGAGGTTATAACGTGCACTATTAAGGTAATCAGATCAGCTGACTGCAAATAACCAGCAGTCATCCAGAAAATTAACATCTGTCTATTACTTCTAAAAGTAAAATTGGTTCTACTATTTTCTAGCTATGTGAACACAGATGAATCGCTTCACCTGTTTTTACCTCGGTCTTCTTCACTACAAAAAACCCTAAGATCCAGATAATTTACTCTGTGGAGGATCAGGATAGCTGAATGGGGTTGTTTCCCCTTAACCAATAAGTATCCTGAGTGATTTTGGTGTTCTTTTCCAGAGAAAAGATGTTTCTTCATTCAACAACACCAAATCCAAGCAGAGATACCTCTTACTTCTATAAAGTACCTATATGACCTTAAAAAAACCAAAGAAACAAGCAAAAAAAACCCAAACAAAAAACAAAAAAACAAACCACCAAAACCCAAAAGGTACAAAACCAATCCACTGACACACAAGCAACCCTAAATACCTCAAGAGTATCTCTGACATGCTGCTTTAACTTGCTTCTTCCAGAGAGAATTAATGTTTCTGTCATCCTTTCTACAGACAAATGAGAACTTTCTCAGTGAGACCATTTGTGGGTCTACTCCATATAATCACTGAACTTTATCGATATGGTTTGGGTATATATTTTTAATATGATAAAATCCCTTCATTTTCATTCAAAGGAAAAAAAAACCACAACACTTCTACACATTCATAAGAACTCTTATTTTACTATGCCTGCCCTGAAAGTTTGGAAATAAAGCAATATGCTTTTTTACTGTAAAATGAGTCGGTTGAATGTCGATATTCATTAGACAAAAAAAGAAAGAAAGGAAAATTGCAAAGCACCAATCGGGAAACTCACGGCGCAACGTCTGCCAGGGAATGAACTCCACTAAGCTATCATCTCCAAGATGGTGAGATCCCAGCTGTTCACCCATTTGGATCAAACTGATGAGCACGTAGAAAATCACACAACTGAGCTGCCAAGCATTTCCCACTGCTCTGAGCACTGAGCCAACGAAGCTGCTGAAACCATAAGGTGATGCTCAAAATGAATTCGTTCACAATGTGCTTCTCTCTCCTTCTTGGAGTGTGTGAGAGAGCATATATTTCAGCACTGAGGGACTTTGGAGACATACAGAAACAGAGATAAAGAAAAACTAATTAAGCTCTCTGTCTACTTGCAAGCATTGCTTGTCATTGTAAGCAGCAAAATATCTTGCCCAGCAGCCACGTTTCAAAGAACACCAGTGGGCTACCCCTATCACCCAGGTAGAAGAAAGGGAGGGAGGTGGGAAGTGTGACCAGCCACATTCTCTCTTTGTAGAAGAGAGATGGGATAGCAAGGAGGGAGGAGAGGAAGGCAAATGTTGCATTAGATCCCACAGTGGAAGGGCTGTCAGAACCAACTGTGAAAAAGAACAGTTTGTTTAGCACTAACTGCAAATGGTGCTAATAGATATCGTTTCCCATAATCTTCATGTGATCTCTAATTTCCCTCCTCTTTAATGCTACTTAAAAAAGTTATTTTAACATCATCATATTGGGCTTTTTTTTTATTTTTTTATTGCATATGTTTCACTCAAGAGGAAAAAGCTATCACTGTACTGGGCTGTACACATCCTCTTTTCATTATTCCCTAACTTTTGAACTCTGGCTTTTATGTAGATTTCCAAGGCCATCTC
Organism: Heliornis fulica; assembly: GCA_013399135.1. NCBI lineage: Eukaryota > Metazoa > Chordata > Aves > Gruiformes > Heliornithidae > Heliornis > Heliornis fulica. The sequence continues at coordinate 7,895 of VXBZ01002873.1, forward strand.
TGCAGCTGGCTAGAATGATAATGAGTGAAAAAAAACCACCTCCAGACAATAGCTGAAACTCATAATTTAACTCAGGCAAGGCCCTCTGTCTTTTGTCCTTCCCTCATTTACAGCAGTTTCTTTGCTCTGAATCTCTTTTTGTGGTGCTACTTCCCTAACACTAGGAAAGTTTAAGAGAACTGATTAACAAGATGGGGTATTTTATTTTTCTTTTTTGTGTTATACTTGAACGATAGGTGCATTCTGCTTATCTGCAAGAGAAAAACTGACAATTATTCTACACCACTAGCAAGGAAGAGAAACAGAATCATTTAAAGCTTTTCCAAAGAAGGGCAGAAAATCCAGACCATTATACAGGATTTCTGGATTTTACAAGTACATATGTCCTGGTTGTGTACACTGAAGTTCAGCACTGCTTTTAACATATTTATATATATATATGTGCACATATGGGTACTGATTATGTACTTAAGCTGTCCTCATCATTGGGAGAAAAAACAAAGCAAAACACAAACTCAAAAAACCCTCCTACAACACCAACACCCGTCCCCCTCCGTCCATATGAAGTCATGCTCAGCAACTGAAGAGGAAAAAATCAGATTTTAGGACAGGTAAACAACTTTTGCTTGGAAATTCACTCAGCATTGGTTTATACATGGGAAGTAGTAATTTACTGCATTTACATCACTTGTTTTGTTCTCTCTTTTCTGACTTATGCTTTATTTTTTTTTAAGTCTTGCCTACCAGGTTTTCTGGGGTTTATTACTCCTTTTCTCTTCCCCTGTCCCACTGGGTTTCAGAGAGAAGGAAGAAGCTGTATATGTAATGGATACATATGCTTTAAAATTTATTGTGAATTTATTAAAAATTCATGACATTTCATATAGAAAAGTTATTTTCATGGTGCTCTAGGATAGTGTGACATTAAAAATTTTGATGGCTGAGTAGTAAGATTACTTTATTGAAACAACACAGCTCCTTAACTCTCATCAGTTTCCCTTTGGAAATTATTCTTTGTTGACAATGGAGAAGTTTGAACATGCTTGCACAGTTATCATAGGTAAAGCTACACTCTATTACAACATAAAATGTAGAAAAAATATTTAGGTTCATAAGTCTTCATGGATAAACCCTCAAGCTTCCTTGTTTTTTGGTTTGGTTGTTTTTTTTTCCCCTATACCTTTTATGGCAAAAAAATAAATTAGTGGTAACAAAGATATTGGTCAAAGACAGATGTAACAATTTCTGTATAAAGTGCCTTAAAATCAGGATGGAAGCATTTGATATGTATACAGAGATGACATCCTGCTTAAATTTCAAACCAAGAAGCTGCTCACAAGTGGAAAGCAGTGACAAATGAGACACTGCAATGCAAAACTCGCTGTCCCAAATCAGTGAAAATGTACATTGACTTAAGTGAAGGTTTCACTTCACTAAAGCCTGAAGCATCAGTTTCTACAAGCATTAACGAGAGGCTGTTGAGACGCAGTAGTGGGGAAAGTTTGAAAATTAGTTAGAGCAAATCCTATTTTCATTTTTGAATCTACCATCACTGGCACTGAGATTGTACAGTTACCTTTTCTGAAAAAAATAAATGATCCTTTAAGGTTTCAGAATTTTGATTTTTTTTTTCCCAACCTATGCAGTCTCATCTTCTAAGTCTGTTACAAAAACACAGAAAGAGGTCTTCTCTCTCTATATATATATATTCTTAAAGTAGCAGTGCAAGTTTTATATATATATATTCTGTAAATTAGGAGAGGGAATTTTCTCCAACTCTACAGTAAATAAATGTTCTTTTCCAATATAAGTATTGGTATAGAAGAACAATGTAGAAGCAAGAGAGATGGCAGAGGAATGTGAAACAGTTCAAAGAACACATAGCAGCCAAAACACAAGCAAGCTTACCTAGAAACCTTTCTAGCATCACATGCAGAATGAAATTTAGCACACCAGAAAAAAGGGGTTAATAAAAACATTTCATAGTTGTGGCTGCTGCATTCATTATGTGAATACTTAAACACTTCTCCAGTCATTCTTCTGCTTTTCCACAAAAGAAAGACTTCCCAAATTTCCTTTAAAGAGGTTTGTTATTATCTTCCATTTTCAAAATGTTTCTCCCTTTTGAGTATCCTGTGTACCTACAACACAATTCCTTCTTTTCTGTAACAGAATGCCTCACCATTAGGTTTAATTCACCTTAAAGAAAGTCTTGCTGCACTAAGTTCATAATCCTGTTTGACTTCCATGGTGCATTTCAGTTGGTGTTTTATTTGAATGGAGTGGAAAATCTATTCATAGAAAAAATAACAACAGAAAACCCTTCCTCTATCTCCTTCCTCTCCATCAGCTGCAATTCAGTAATTTATACACATGTCCAGTCTGCAGACATTCTGAAAAACATCATCCTGCAGTTGCACAGCCCTGTTATCACAGTATTAAGGAGAATAATGACTTTAACACGACTCACACTGCTTTTCTCATTCTTGTGAGAAGGTAAATCTAAAGTCATATGTTTCATCTAAGCCCCACCTACAAGATTGTTTTGTCAATGCTATTACATTTACTCATATTTAATCTCACCAAATTGTTGTTTGAAGTACATATTATTTAGACCTCTAAATTAATGACTCCAGATGATTCTGCTATTTCAATTGCTCTTTTGTCTCTCCCTTCCAATGTCAGTACCAACAGCATACTGAACTTAGCTGTGTGTATGGCACAGAAACATTAAAGATAGGGAAACTAACTTCATTTCTTGTCCAGGAACCATATAAGACAGAGAAATATAAGGGAACAGTGGCAATTCTCCTTGAAGCCAGACCCAAGTGGAATTTTGTAGGAGAGTGGGTTGACCTCTTGTTTCAATTTTTCATCATTGCCACATAATTTTGACAAAAGTAGTTTCTAGACTACATAAAAGTGCTCTACAGAGAACACTCTGAGAAGCACCGTCCTACATTACTAGGAAATGACAAATCCATACAATTTGAGAATTTTATTTCCTTAGAGAACTTCCTGTTTTCCCTTCATTTTTAAATTTGTTTTTACCCCATACCTCTTTATATATATTCCAGTGTATTCTTACTTTCAGTTCCAGTGATCACTATTCCATTCCAAATAATGCCTACACAGAGCAAGAGACACAGCAGAAATTTTCACACACATAGACAACTTTTTATATATGACAAAACTAAAAACCAAAACATACTAACTTTCTAATCCTTGTGCTTTTTAACTCTAGATCAAGTTTGATGAGAGTGTAACTGGACCATTAGCACTTGGGAGAACAGCATAAGTTCATTCATAATGCAACACACAAAGGAAAAGAGAGGACGACCTTTTAAATAATAAAGGAGAATTTCTAATATGATGACATCAAAGTGAAATTAAAAAACACAAATAAACTACTCAAAACCATATCAATGCATTTGGGAACATCAACGTAGAAAATTTTTCAAGAGAATTCCTTGACTTGAACTCTGGGAACATACACCTCCCACTATGTATCTCTCAGACTTGGTCAAGCACACAACGAAATTACAGTTATACCATCTATCACTCAGTTAAGTGGGATCTTGGTGTCCCTCTAAAAAGACCAAACCAAAGAACAACCCATGAAAAAGCCCCAGCCCACAAACCACCAAACCAGAACACGTTTATCAGCTGGGAACACGCCTTTCTGAAAACAGTGATTTAGTGAGAGTGATGGAATGGCTCCAGCAAACAAACAAGCAAGCAAGCAGTGTTGCTTCCATTACATAAAGTTCAAAAAGGGTGAGAAATTAAGAACCTAATTAGACTTTGCATGTCATCTTGATTCAGCCGTTGGGGCTCTTTGCTCACATGATGTGGAAGCTTATGCTTTCTGCTCTTCCACACAGGTTGTGAATCAGCCTTTAGAAAACTATAGACACAACTCCAGACTGGCGGAGAGTGGCTCCAGAGCAGCCCTGAGGAGAAGGACTTGGGAGTGCTGGTGGGTGAGAGGCTCAACATGGCCGACAATGTGCTCTTGCGGCCCAGCAGCCAACCGCATCCTGGGCTGCATCAAGAGGAGCGTGGCCAGCAGGGCGAGGGAGGGGATTCTCCCCCTCTGCTCTGCCCTCAGGAGACCTCACCTGGAGTACTGTGTCCAGTGCTGGAACCCCCAACACAAGAAGGACATGGACCAGTTGGAGAGGGTCCAGAGGAGGCCACAAAGATGATAAAGGCGCTGGAGCACCTTTCCTACAAGGACAGGCTGAGAGAGTTGGGGCTGTTCAGCCTGGAGAAGAGGAGGCTCCGGGGAGACCTTCTAGCGCTCTGCCAGTACCTCAAGTTGGCCTACAAGAAAGATGGGGAGAGGCTGTTCAGTAGGGCCTGTTGTGACAGGACAAGGGGTGATGGTTTCAAAATAGAGGGAGGGAGATTTAGATTGGATATTAGAAAAAAGTTCTTTCCTGTGAGAGTGGTGGAGCACTGGAACAGGTTGCCCAGGGAGGTGGTGGATGCCCCTGGATCCCTGGAGACGTTCAAGGCCAGGTTGGATGAGGCCCTGAGCAACCTGATCTAGTTGGGGGTGTCCCTGCTTCTTGCAAGGGGGTTGGACTGGATGACCTCTGGGAGTCGCTTCTAACCCTAATCATTCTATGATTCTAAACCCAGGTTGCTGCTGAACCTTGTTATGCTTCTCATGGGGAACTGTCACACCAGCCTATAGCCCACTTATTACATAGGCAGGGCAAGGTTGTCCAGATGCTTCTAGTCTGGAAGCTGCCACCCAGATGAGTCCTTGTACGACAGCAATACTCAGTTTTATAAGTCTCTAAAATGTATTTATATTTTGGTGGTGGCAGTAAGGACTTTGCATCTTAATGAAGCTTATCTGATTAAAACATGTGATTACTGTAGGTTACTGAACTTTGCTCTAAGATTAGACAATATTTGAGTCTTCTGGCAATTCGGAAGCCAACTGGCACCCAGATAATTTAACTGACACTTGAACAACAGCATTCAGAAAGGAATAAACAAGCAAAAAGTAGTGACAGACACAGCTTTGGAGAACAAATATTTGTAATAGCAGAATTCAAGACTGCAAATATAAAAGATTATTTTACTATGTGACACAGAAACCCCATTACTTCCAGTTCGAGAGAGCAACATAAAAATCAGATGCTGTGATTTCCAACAGAATTTTCAATTAATTCTTCAATCAGGAAAGAAGGATTTGAGAAGCTTCTTCTGAGTACAGAGAAATTTTGATCTGAGATTTTATCCAAGGTCTCTCTCTGCCAGGAGATGGCAGAGAAAGAATCAAATGCTGAAGTCTTAGAGGAGAAAAAGAAACCAAGCTCTTTGATAGCCACGTGTCCACTGAGATGTGCGAAGAACAACTGACAACTAATCTACATTTATGGAGGGCATCCTAGAGTAATTAAAACCCAGACATTTTTAGATGGGAAATATAAAATTGCTTCTGCAGTTTTGACCTGGTTACTATAGTTCTGTTTTTACTTAGAATAGACAAACATTACATTGGTAAAAAAGAAGGCACATGTGCAGCCAGCGTGACACCATTTCACTGTTTCTCTGGGGGCTTTTAAAACATGCTAGGCAAAAATAATTATTTATATGCCATTTAGATTGCTCTATGTTAGACTGCATCCAAAGCTGAACCAATGTTCACTCTGTTCCATTAGCTGCCCAAATTCCTCCTCCCTTCTCCCCATTCACCCCCTGTGGTTACTTGCTGAGCAGGGGTAAGTTATCTGCTACACTCCTACCCTCCAAAACACTTGGATTTTGTAGCTGAATATGTTGATGCTTCCAGAAGGAAACACTTTCATGTGTTTTATGGCTTCTGTGATTCCAGAATTCCCTTTGCAATAATGAAATGAACCCTAATTCACCATCATTTGTTAAGGGCATTTGGGGAAATCTGAAGCCTGAGATGACATTAAGTAAGTTTCTGGATGAGTCTTAATGCTGAATGGATGAAAAGGGTCTTAGTTCATATTCACACTGATACAGTTCCTTATTGATACATACTGCATGGCTACCAGTATTTATAGTATAACAACTGTTACATTAAATAGTTTAAGTAGTGAATTCCTACAGAGCCATTCTCAATAACTACTATATATCTTTCCAGTACTGTTTACAAACAAGTATTTGTAAGCTTTCCTCCACACAAGTTAATTTAGCTTCACCAACTATGTGTGGACATGCAACTGCTGCAAAAACTTCTGATGTACTTAATTTCTAGTCTTCTTTTTAAACCTTCAAATCTTTTGTACAGATATGAACAGATTTAAAATAGCATATTATATATAAGGCAATTTCTGTAATGTGTGAATCTGTTTCTTTCACCCACCCTGACCTGCACCCCCTTTATATAGTCATTTTCTCTAGCTACAAAGGGTCTTACATATTCTTAACCAAATATCCTGAAGAGCCACTTCAGGAAATTGCAATGACCTCCAGTNCTAGCTGGTCTTACATATTCTTAAAAGTTTATCCTGAAGAGCCACTTCAGGAAATTGCAATGACCTCCAGGCTCCTTAATAAAAAAAACAATTATTGCCCACATTTATAATTGGACTGAAGTATGTTTTGGAGTCATTACAGAACAGAAAATCCACTTGGCTGTTCTAGGCCTTAAGAACATTTATTTTCTTAAATGCTGTGTAATCTGAAATTATTTGAAAGAGTCTGATCTTTTCCCATAGGAAAATGGGATTTCATACAGAGCTTCAGAAAGCAGCGAGGGGGGACTGGCTACCTCTACCTGCTTCCTCTTCTTGATGTAATAAAAAAATATAACTGTAATAAAAAAAAATCTAATTTTAGGGTTATTTAGATATAGTTCGAGTGCCATACATGGAATTTATGGTGAATTTCATGATAAATTTAATTATCATCATTATAACCGTTAGCACACTAAATAGAACAGGTATAGGCAAGATGATTCAGAAAGTTTATTTTAAATATATATGCAGTCCAGTAGTCCTTAAAAGCTCGAACTCTATATCATCTGTATGTTGCTCTGAGAAGGTACAGGAAGAAGAGCATTACCAGCAAGTCAGGTACCTTTTCTTTATCAGAGACTTTTCCTCCTAATCATTCATTAATTGAACATGGAATGCCTTTTATTTGAATATTGATATTTCTTACTAAAAGTTGCCCTTTCTTTCAGTTACTAGACTGACTGCACTAAGGACCTGAATTTGGCCTTGAAGCCAAATACCAGCCTGAAGTTTGACAGCTCCACCTGAAGTTGCACACACAGACCATCAACATCTACATAACAAGCTTAGAAAGATATACAAGTTATTAAAAAAAAAAAAGGGGGGAAAAACCCAAAACAACTCCAGCAAACTAAAACCCAAATCAAGAAAGCCAAAGCATAACTGGTCAGTTTAGTGGGTGTTTCCTCCACTCCCACCCCACCCTTTACAAACCTACATCAGAATGAATAATCACTGAGCAGTTTAGGATTAAATAGCTCCAGCTTAGTATCCAAGCAGAAATCCATACAGGGAACACTTGCATCTCTTAAGAACTGCTGCCACTAACTAAAAAAAAAAAAAAACCAAAAAAAAACCAAAACAAAACCAAAACCACCAAACCTGAAACTCAGATTATTTTATATTTCTATTTGGATTTTTGTTTTATTTGGAAGTTCAAATAGGTTTTTTTTTGTTTTTTTTTTTTGGTATGCTTTGGAAATTTGAAAGATATACACAAAATATACACAAAATAATCACCAATATTAACAAAGCAAAACACAATTGGCCTTTATGCTGCTACTCTTCCAAGTATCTCTCCTCAAGATCTACTTTCATCAGGATAGTTAAGTTCAACTAGTGGCATATTAGCAGAGATTGGAATATTAATAGGTGCCTTGGAACTAGTTGCTTAGATCACAAAGTTATGAAATTATGTCTTTCCATTTTTACCCTGGTACTTCCTCTCAGTTGCATTTTATTTTCTTCCCTATCTGATTTCAGACAAGACCACAGCATAATCCTGTTTCAGGATCTTTCTGTTAGCAACAGAGTCCAAATCTAATTTAAAATCGCGTCTGCACAGACCAAAATTACACCCATCACCTCAAAGTTAAAAGCAGTGTTGCTTCATCTTCAAGCCTATTGCCCTAATGATATTAATCAAAAGCATGGTTACAACAAGAAAAACTGAGAAAAAAAAATGAAAAAGTATAGTTGAAAAGGCAGGATTATTTTTTTTACCTCAATAAACCCCCCAAAATAACAAACACTCCCTGTAACAATAAGAAAGTGCAAGATGAAAGCATAAGAGCAGATAATCACAGAAGAGAAGGCATAGCTAACATTATGTATAATATTTGCTTATAGGGAAAATATTTCACTGTAACCTAAGTAGGTAAGAGTGTCTACATCAGTGTCAAAGCTCTTTTAATCTTACTCCAAAAACAGATTGGGGAAAAAAAGAGAAGATATCAAGAAGATATAGCATCTTTAGAAGAAGGGAATGCTTCCAATCTCTGTTGAGGTCAGATTTTCTCCTTTGGCATATTCCACAGGCCTGATGTTCTGAACTGTCAGCCTGGCTGAGATCAGATGAAACAGAGTACTGCAAGCAGACTAGCAGCTCAGTGAGACACTAGTTAAAGTATTGATTAGCCTCTTGCTTTGCATTTTGATAGGTTAAAATTAAAAATTTATCTAGTTTCCAATATCTTCATAAAATTTGGCAGTAACGAGTCCAAAACATATTTATGTGTCTAACCTTTGTTTCCTCCTCTTGATTGGTAGCAATTACAAATAACACAGATCCATAGCTTTTGTTGGAAGACATGTAATTTTCAGCAGCATCTAGAAATACGTGCCTTCATGGTTTTAAAAGCAGCATTAGACCTTTCGAGAAGTAATTTTACTACAAAATATCTCCCTCAGGCTTTTTGTTGGGAAGTACAGCCATTAATAATGCTTTGTTATTGCATATGATATGATTTACACTCAACTCTAATGACTTACAATCCTTTTTTTTTTTTTTTTTGGCAGTATGAGCAAATTAGCTCTGTTTTCCTGGCACAATTAGTTGCAAGTCCTTCATTCTCATTCTGTTGAAAACTGAAGGACAAATCAGTGATAACAGAATCAAGCACTTGGGTAGTCAGCTAAGATTGTTGTCTAGGAGCAATTTATCATGTAAATGGTGTCTGCTTTGTTTTATGGAAATCTGAAAACAGCTTTCTGCATGATTGAAGCCTTTGTCAATGAAAACCCCTTCAAAATGTGACAAATGTTTCTTATCTCTGGGAGATGCTGAAAGGACTTAAGTGATAAAAACTATATATACACTCAGTATTTTTATCCAGGGCATACTTGTATATAGCATTCTGAGGATTTAGCAGCCCTGCCAGAAATATTTTCTCTATATTGAATCAACTCTATTTTAGGTAGAAATCAATTCCATTCCAGAGGATTCAAAAAAGATTCTTTGTTTTACCCACATAACATAAATATTAATTACCTTGATCATAAATAAACAAAACCCCACAGTATTAAGTGGTTTTCCAGAGGAAAAAATGTTGCACATTAGAGATTATTTCCAAGCCCTTTTGGAGCATGAACTGTCTGCTTATTAATTGTCATATTTGTCACACACCTATGTATGTCAAAGAAGTCACTTGCAGGATCTCATTATCTCACAGGCCTCCTCCTTCCCAATCTGCAGTCATTATCCATTGCATCTCATAGCTGCATTTCAGCTCCCTCAGGTGAACAATGATGTATATTCCAGTGTGAATAAATGTTATCTGGATGGGTCCTCACATCCTGTAAAACACACTTAGGCTTTTTTAAAATGAAATTGAAAGTGTCTGCTTCATAGATCCCCTTCAAATGCATTTAGAGGATTGCTTAGTTAAGGAAATATCCTTAAACCACCTGGGATAAAAAAAATAACAACAAGTAACCCACATGCTTATTATGAGACCAACATGAAAAACAGTTTCTGAGAACAGTGGCATCCAACCCCAAGCTAAACTCAGGAAGCAGTACTCTGGAATTAGCAGGGATTTCCCACCTGCCCCAACACAGATGACACAAAGTCTTAATTTCCATTGGAGGCCACTCTTAAAAACACAAATTCCACCAGCAACTGAATGGCTCTAGCTATTCCTCCCTGCTTGCTTGAAGAATCAACAGCCCACAAACAGACCTACCCCTATTATGTATACATTCACTTAACCTAGGCAAAAGCATTAGTATTATCCCATTTGTGACAGAAGTCTCAAATTAAGCCTGAATTCCTCCTCTTTTACTCAGCTTTCCTAAACATCTTTAATCTCTGTTAATTGCCTAAGGAGATTTTTGCAACCACAGAGGTTTGTGGTTTAGGCTGCATACCCTGTGTACACATGCACACATAAACACCTTTCCCTACAGAGAAGGGGAAAACATTAAATGCATACCTTGATTTATTTTTATATGGAGCTTCATATACTTCATGACCTAACAGATATCAGAAAACAGAGAGTTTTAGCTATATTTCTGTCTACTTCCTAAATCCACTCCCTTGAAACAGTGTAATTTATCTCTTACATAGTTTGGTTGTGGTCTATTTATTTGGTTTCTTGGTTCTGTTGGAGTTTGGCTGGGGGCTTAGGGGTTTTTTGAACCACCAGAACCTAAAAAAAAAGTTATAGCAGCAAAGAAAATAAACATTATGCTACTTCTTCACCTGACATCTCAGAAATGGGCTATCTTACCCAGCCACAGGTATTAGCAGCATAAACACCTATCCCTCAGCAAGATCTCCAGGCAACCCTAAGTTACCCAGGTCGATAGCTTAAAAGAAATGTGGAATTTTCTCAGTTGAGAAAAGTCAGAGTGAGTTCAGCTGTTCCTACCTACCTATTTCTATAAACTGAAAATATTTCTAAGCCCCAGCAAACTTTTCCTCTCAGAAAGAATGACATAGAATATTCTGGTCATACCTTTCCATTATCAACCTTTCTGAACTTGCAACAGGAGAATGATTCAACTATTTGCACAGAAAAGTAGTTTTCAGTTTCTTCATCAGCAGCATGCAAAAGGCCAGTAAGCAATACTGCTTTCATCTGGAAGATGTTGGAGAATTCTTCTGGTATTGATACTTCTATTTGAGCAAGAAGCAGAACATAAAGAAACAGAAGTAAGAGGAGAAAAAAAAATCTACACTAGTACTAATACTTTAGTAAATTAGTAGCAAAATACTTTCTTCAGAACCTTTAGAAAATCTGTAAGTCTATGGGTTTTACTTCAGAAATCTGTCCCACCAGATAAAGGGTGTTTTCTGTCTTCCAACCACATTCACTTGGAAACACCCCCACGCTGCACCTGGTACCTCTCCAATCTGGCTAACCAAAGCCCATCTGTTTCCCTTACAATGTGTAGAACCCTAGCCAGTCTTACCAGCAGTGCTCATTATCTCCACTGGTTTGCAGCCACATCACTCTTTCTACACACCCTGTGTATTAGTGTTGATCTAAACCTATTGGGCAGAAGTTGTCTGTTTGCTGACACTCGGAAGCGAGCTGACCCAACCAAATGACACACTTCTTTATGTGCTCACATTTATGGGTTACAGATCCCCTGGAACACATGCTTCTGCACCAGCTCCAGGTTTTGTACTTTTAGTACTGAGCAATTTTTTGGTATGAGCCAAAATAACAAGCACAACAAAAACTACTTTGAAATTACTCCGAATTGGGTATCAGCTTTCCTGTGCTTGACTTCTGTCACCACACCTATGATGAAGCATGATACTGGTAGCAGATTTTAATGAAGTGAAATCATATAAGTTAAAATCAAATCCTACAGTCTTTAACACTTAACCTTTTTTTCTCCAAATCACTGTCTAAATTCAAGCCAGTTTTTTATCTGGTCCCAGAACATATAGCTTTTCTACAGACTCACCTTTGCCACTTCCCCCTCCCTACCCCATCCCCACTATCTCAGTGTTAGACTTCATTTTGAAGTTCATCTTTTTTTTCCTTAGCTTCCAATATATTCAAGTATGATAAAACCTAATGAGCTCAAAGGCAGTCAGATTAAAGTGTGCATTTTTGACATAAGCAATCTTCTTTAATAGAAGGCACTTTTATTACCAACTTTGCATTCGCTTTCTGTGCGAGAAGAGAAAGTAATTTTAATTTCAATGGAGATGGATTTTAATGGTACTCTCTAAAGCTTCACCAAATCTCCATCAGCCTGAAAGTTTGGTCAAAAGGTCCATAGCAATGAAGTCCCAGCACAGTGAGAAAATTTTCCTGGATCACAAAGCTATTCTTTCTGACTAGTATGCGTTTTCCTTAACATTTCAGCAGAGACTTTGATTCTCCTCTCAGCTTAATGCAACTAAAGAGATTGGTGATGGGTTATGAGTTATCAAGGACAGGGTTTCTAGCTCAAGTTGGAAATAATGATGGACAAAGTATATTAAACTGCTTAAGTAATCAAGTGTTTATTTCTGCAGTTGTCTTCTGCTCAGCCCTCAGACTGGAGGTATTTCCAGATAAATCCACTTTCACAGTTTGGAACCTACCTATACTATGAAGAAACTGGTAGCTGACTGAAAGATTTTTTCCATTAACATAAATGCTTTTTTTGGGGAGGGTAGAATATCAAGGAATGAGAGAGAAAACATTTTGGAACAATTCAATTATAAACTATTTCTCAATAACACTACAGCACACTTAACACATTCCATTGAGTAGCTTTCGGGAAATTTTTACCACAAAACAATGTGGTTTTAATTTCAAAGAAAATCAGAGCTAATTAAGCCTTTAAGGGTAAAAATATAATTGGTTTTGATCAAAAATATAAACTGCATTTTTTTCAGGTTTTATTATTCTTCCACCTAGCTTTGTTCCAATCAATTCTTATCTGATAGAAATTTCAGGGGATGCTGAAGGTATATAGACGTACATATATATAGCTAATATCTCTCTGTATCAAACACTGCAGCAACACTGCTTATTTGAAATGCTCTGTTGTTCTTTAATGAGCAGATAAACTCACATAAGCTGCCTGAAGCAAATTTTAAATGAACATTAAATAGTTCCACGCTTTTAAACAGTAAAAACAGAGCTCAAAAAGTTTGATTTATATAAAGACAAAAATGGACGTTTCCACAGTCTCTTGTTCAAAAATTTAAACTGCACTTAGTTCTTACACTAGTAAAAATAAAACTATCTCAGAGACTTCTAGCCTGTTAAAAAAGTTATTTTTCCTTTAAAATAAAAAGGCCAGCCCCCACCCCTCCCAGCAAAACACAGCCCTAATATATCCCACTGTTACTAAAAGGAAAAATAAAAACTGAAAAAATCTATATTTTTTCTTGATAATTTCTTTTTTTTTTTATAAGTGGCACAGTTGAGGCAGGAAGATAGAACTTATAGACTAATAAAGACATTCCCCCTTAACAAATTTTGTTGAAAGCAGAGAATGAGTTCAAATAACTCCGTGAGTAAACTAATAACTTTGTATATCATGTTTACTGGGAGAAACAAGTCCATGCTTTTAGAGTTTCCCATATTTTAAATCCATTACAAAATGTTTCATACTTAATGTTAAAAACAAGGAATCATAAAGGAGTCCTTTGAGCACCAAGGAAGATTAAGTCAGCTCAGTAATCTAGTGTAACCTCTGTTGCAATGTTAATGATAAGATTTCAGCCTGTAATTTGTTCATTGCACACATGGCTTCTGTTTTCTTTACTATGAAGAACCTCTGGTCTTTAGTGCACAGATGTCACAAAAGACCCACATAAACAGAAATGCACTGCAGAGGCTTAAAATCTGATCCCCAGGTATCTTTCAAGGTACAAAGTACTACTGAAAAATTTTGAGGGACTCACTTTTCACTGCATGAAAATGTAATTTTTAGTCATGAACAGAAATACAGCACAGTAGACATTCAATTCTGAGTAACTAAAAAGTTCACTGTTCAGTGAATTTTTTTTTTAATGAATCTTGGAGACAAGATTTGAATTGCACTGGCAGAAATAAAATTAAATCTGCAGCATATATCCCTCTTCCTTTAAAAATTATGATGGCTAAGACATTTAAACTGGCCTAGTGTAAACTTGAAGGAAATACCATCTGGGGCTAAGAGAGAAGTATCATGACTATGCAGTGAATATCTGTATATTATTTATAAAAGGTTGTACATAGTTTTTTTTTCTTGTGTACTGCTAAAAGATGCTTAGACCAGGACACCAAGGTGGTTGGAATCATATAAAGACATTGAAAGGACAAGAACTTCAGAGCCCAGAGAAAAGACTCAAAGAAAATAAGAATTAGAAAATTCATGTAGATCAGATTAGAGAGCCATGAAAAGGTTCCAAAATTGAACTCTTGATATTCTAAGCCACAGCCCACTGCCCTACTCATTGAACATGCTTAAATTTAGAACAATTAGTCTCTCCTAATTTTAAAGGACCTTTTAGCTACTTAAAACACATGGAAATATGGAGAACTGAACAGCATTAAACTGCTCTGAACACTTTAAAATTAAAATATCAGGCTTTAGTCTCAGTTCTATGACAATTAATGCTTTGCAGCTTTAGAATTTCATCACAGTATATTAATCAAGCTGTAAAAAACCCACAAATTAGCTCTTTAGTATAGAAAAATGCTTTCTAAAATGCTTTTAATAGTAATAAATTTCCTGTCTGTGGTATTTTAATTACATCTCTTAAATTATATTAATCTGTCCTATTCAACCTTCATGCTTGTGTTTATTTCTATTTAATTCTTAAATAAAATTCCTGCATACGTGGAATAAGACCGCTCTTCATAGCCCCGCATACTGTCCTCATGAGGGAGTCAGGACAGTGCTTTGTATTTATTGTGATGAATGGGACAACATATTTATCATTATAAAGGTCATACTTTTTGCCAAGCAATCTCTATCCCTCAGCCTGATAGACTGGCCAATGAGGACTATAACTTTAGACAGCACTGCACTTTCCAAATGATGCTCAGTACTGAGATCATAAAGCAATATGTGAGCTGAGCGCAGGCAGGTCTGCAGGCAGCAGGAGGGTAAAAGGTAGCCCAGGAGGGAAAAAAAAAACAAATCCAAAACTAAACAACAAGCAGGCTGTGGAAACAGCAGAAGATATTCAGAAAAGGTGAGAGGACTGTAAGAGGTGCAAAAGGTAGAAAGATGACAGCTGACATGAGTAACTAAGTCTGAGGGAGATGCACAAAACAAGGCAGAGGTTTTCCAACAACACACCCACGCACCGCAGATGCTGGTAAATGTGTAGAATTGGAAGCTGCAGTTGTAAGAAATAATTTCTTCGAGGGTACTAACCACAGACAACATTCAGAAAGGTTTGATCTACATGATGCTTGGAGAAAGAGAGATTTATCTAGGTCCTAGGGAAAGATATTCAGAAGAGATCTGCAATGTCAGCTCAGTCTTAGGACTTAACTGTACCTGTGTATTTCCATTTAAATATCAGAAACAGTAAGTATTACTAAGGAATTTCAGTCACACTTAGAAACATAAACAGAATATGCATAAGATACTAAACTAGTAACTCCTTAGGTGTACTGCACATGTGCACAAAGGGGGAAATAAAGGATTAAACTGAGAAAGTATTAATTTGTCCAAATAAAATGCCCCTCAGTTGCACTGTAAGTGCACATCTAAAAGACTTGTGCAAAGACAACAGATAACAACCAGCAGTGAGCACTCCTAACTACCTTACAAAAGATAAGAATATCATTTTAAAAGAAACTGTCAGCCCCATGTTTACGTATCAGAGGGTCCTCATGCAGTTATNCAGGGATCCAGGGGCATCCACCACCTCTCTGGGCAACCTGTTCCAGTGCTCCACAACTCTCACAGGAAAGAACTTTTTCTAATATCCAATCTAAATCTCCCTTCCTCTATTTTAAAACCATCATCCCTTGTCCTGTCACAATAGGCCTTACTGAACAGCCTCTTCCCATCTTTCTTGTAGGCAAAATGATTAGGTATTTCAGGAGCTGCTCCATTTTAAATCCCATGTTAACCGATGGTTTGGGCTTCTTCCCTCCATTTCACTGTTGTATTTCTGCTGCTTCCTTCTCAGGTCGCCTCAGGCTCCAAAAACCACTTTTCAATAGCAGGTACCCTAATCACCTTAATGGTACAGGATAAGCCTGAAATACCATCATGCAGTATGTACAAGAGGAAAGGGATTTTTTGGGATTAGCTAGGATAATGCTACAGGATCCACTACTGAGAGACATCTACTATTTCCTAACACGGGCTGCAGCTTCTCAAACTGTGTCCAGTCGGTATTTGAATGATTTTGTAGAGTCTAATTGACAGACCATGGAGTCTGGTAAAACTCCTTTGAAAAAACATCACAATCTCCAAAAAATCCAAATAAATATGGAGATTAGGAACTGCCTCATCTGTTAACAAAAAGAAGCAATAAAAGCACAGCCCTGTCCTTCAAAGAAAGGGGTTTATATCTGGGTTTTTTGTTGGTGAATGCTGGGTTTGGACAGGTTGAATGTTAAAATGACTTGCTATCAGCTCTCTGTGTGCATGAAGACAACACCCCCAACATTTCATTGTTCAGCACACACACATCACGCACCGCAATCTTGGCAAGAGATTCAGTTCAGCTGTAAAGGCACCATTAACATTCAAACTTGAAAAATATTTATTCACAGACACATGCCATGTAAGTAACACTCTCAGACACAGGCAATTCCCTGGTTAAATAAAACTACTTCATGGCTTGCTGAGCCTGCCACCGCGTCAGTCATGCGTATCTGTGTCAATCAAAGCAGGTCAAGGACCTGAACGCGTTCTGGGGAATCTGCCTTCCCACATCACTTGAGCCGACAACTGATTTGTAAGGTACGTTTTGTGGCTCCTGCATATCAAGATTACAAGTTACATTAGGAAGTGAGAATAGATTTATGGTTATATTTAACTGAACAAAAATAAAAAAAGATCCTAAGTGCATGACAAATAGCTGGTGTTATACTAAATAATACTAGAATTGAATCACTGAGAGTATTTAAAATACTTCCACTGTAGGTTGCAGTGGCAAACCAATAAGGAATTTTATGTTAAAAGAATCCTTTTTAGACAAGTTAACTCAGAGTTTGGCCATCTAATAACTTTTCTGTTAAAAACACTTCTTTACATATTAATTTCAATCATCACCATACTAAAACCATCAACTAAAGACGTCACAGTTCAAACTCAGATTTAATGGCAACCAAACATCAGAGGGCAGTCCTTTCTTTTTGCTATACCCAGCTAGAAACTTCCTTCCTTGCCTTAAGAGAAACACCTTCCATTTTTACACTTGTTTACTCTCACCTGTCAGCATGACTCAGCCAGAGCCTTGCAGGTTTTAACACTTCAGGTTAGTTTTTCTTTTGAAAGAAACTCACTTCTTTCATACAAACAAACAAAACTGAAAGGAACTGCTGAGTTTATACCGAGGTTGCACTTCACTGCAAATGTTGCAATATAAAAAGTAAATAAATCTTACTTTCTGCTGTAGTCATTTATGGCATGGTAGAACTGATGTGAAAGAGAACTCGGGTAAGTGACTATGTGAGGTTCAGGGTAGAACCACTGGGCACTAAAGAATGCATAATATCTCAGGAAAAGGTTTAGGAAATTGACCTTGAAATATTTTTTTCTGGTTTTTCTTTGCTGTTGTTTCTTTGGGTTTGTTTGTTTTGGAGGTTCTTTAGTGTTTGGGTTTGTTTTTTTTTATATTTTTAATTTATGAACAGTCTGGTATACATAAAAGGTTTTTTTTTGTTTCTTAGAAATAAAGGGGGGGGGAGGTTAAAATCAGCCAGAATAAATTAGCCCAGTGGATAGACTGAATTACAAGATTAAAAAAAAAAAAAAAAATAAAATTCATTCTAGCTATCTCCAGAATTTTAACCAGTCGCTTCTGGAGTGGCACAAGAGAACAACAGAAACAAATGGGTTTATTTATTCAGAAAAAAAACCCCAGCTATTTATAAAACTCCTCCTGTATTTATTATTGCTCCTTTGTTGAAAGTTTCCATTTTCCTGTAGGAATTATTCTTGTGTGTAAGAGAAAAGCACGTGTGATGGAATATTTCAGACCACAACTGCAAATACAGTATATTTACATAAACTAAACATGCAAACAAATCACAGAATGTCAGGAGTTGGAAGGGACCTCAAAAGATCATCTAGTCCAACCCCCCTGCCCGAGCAGGACCACCTAGGATCACACAGGAGCAATCAGATGATAACCGGTCCAGAAGTTAAACCAGTGAGGACATCTTCAGAAAGAGAGGCAGGCTTTCACAGGGAAGTTATTTTTGTCTCCTTATGGAACTTCACAATTGAAGTACCTTCACTGAAAAATTTAATTGCTTATGCAAAATAACTCTGGACTCTTCATGACATGCTTTTGACCTTTTTCACAGTAATGAGCACTTCTGCCTAATCTAAAGATTATTTAGCTATCAGTGGACACCTCCTGTGGATGACTGTTAAAGAGGCAACAGGGTTATACCATATACACCATATACATGCAGATACACTCACCTCCCTTCTTATCTAATATATCCCCTCCAAAACTAGATTAAAAAAAGCAAATCTAATGAGAAAAATCCAGCAAACTATTAAAAAAACCCAAAAAAAACCCACCCTAAATGGTTAAATCTATTTGAAAAAAAAAATAGCAGCGAAGCCTTATTCAGTATGTGATATGTGATAGGCAGAATTAAAAATGCACTGTATATCTAACAGTTGCTGAAAGCAATATGACTACAAGAGGAAAAAATTACTAATCTCATATACACATGAGGCATTTTTATCTTAATCCCTCAGTTATAGTTCAGGTCAACAAATATTAATTATCTACACGTAACAATTCATTTGGTCAAACCACCTTAGATGGCACCGTTCTGAGCTAACCAAGTTTAGAGCATTCCAGCAGGTACCAGGAAGGGGGAAATGTAAAGAAAGGGAACAAAATGAGAAATAATTTATTTAAAACACATTCCTGGCACAACAACAACTTTGTTTTTCATTATCTTTGATGTCATAGACAAATCAGTAATCCTAGTAGAAGCACCTTTTCAGAACACTTTCCCTTATCCCGATGAATTTATTCTATTTCAAATCTACAGCAATATACAGAAATCAGTTGCCTTTCAGGATTATGTGATTTGTGTCCATGGATGTATACTCTATGCAATTTAAAAATTCACTAATAGACAAGTAGACTGCTTACAATTCTTTCATCACATACACACAGAGAAACCAAAACCAACACCCAAACAACAATAACAAATTCTCAAAAATCCCTAAAACCAAAACATCACAACCCAAAAAATGAAGAATCATAGAGCAGAAGTGATAAGGATGATCTTTGCAGATTTTCCAACAATCACAAAATAACCATATAAATATCCATTTGCCTAGATTACTGCAACTTCATCTGCC
Organism: Heliornis fulica; assembly: GCA_013399135.1. NCBI lineage: Eukaryota > Metazoa > Chordata > Aves > Gruiformes > Heliornithidae > Heliornis > Heliornis fulica. The sequence continues at coordinate 27,370 of VXBZ01002873.1, forward strand.
CTCATCTTCTTTCTCAAAAGGAATACATAGAGATAAACTCAAACAACAAAGGAAGAATGAAAATCAATAACTATTCACCATAGACTGTCTGTACAAGAGAGTTATGAACAGAAAGATGAAAGGCAAAGAGGTAGTTACTTGATTTTTCTCTATTTGTTAAGCACTGAAACTTTTAAATAACACTGGCTCTTCACAGGGATGAAGGCAGGAAACTATAACACCTCAGAGAACATCAGCCACCTACCTGACCACCAGCAAAAAATTAGCATATCCGCTGCCCCACTGGTACCTGTCTTACATCTTTACTCTGGAACTATCCATTTATTATTTTTCAGGTCCTGAAGACATAGAACAAGATAGACAATGTAGGCACCAAGAAACCAACCCTCTGGCAGGCTGAACTCTCACACTCATCCTGAAACTGCAGACCAAGGAGAACAGCTGTGTCCCCTTTCCACCACACCAGCTGTTCTTCATTCACACTCAGGCTTCAGCTGCCTTTTTAAAGCCTTCTCTTACAGTCTTCCACACATTGCTTTGTGGGTTTCTTTCAATTCTTCTCCCTTGCCCCCGATTATATCCGTCTTAGAAATTGGTGTCTAGTCTCTGGACTTGATTTGCTGCCCATGATGAAGAGCTTGTTAAGATACTCATTGTTCTCCTGCTAGGTAGGAAGCCATCATGGCATTTAATGCATAGAAGCTAAACTCCCTAGCGTTGCTCACTGACTAACCACATTATTGTTGGCCACTCCTGTTAGCTATATTGACTGCCATGTGCTCCACTCACCTGGAATTCAGTAATAAACCACCTGTTAGTCACAGATCAAGGTCTTAACTTTTCTGTTAATAAGGATTGCCCTTAGTCACTTCTAGAAACTGTATTACCCCAAGTATTCGTTTCCCTCCCACTCTTATCTAGTACGTCTTCTATGATTCTTTTCAGATAGACTCCAAGATTTTTCTAGAGGCATGCAATGTATGAAATCAAAGGAGGGTTTGCAGAATTCAACATGAAATCTAAAGTGCAAGCACAGCCAAGACCAAATTCCAGAGACTGCAAACCTTCAGGTTGAATCGAGAGTCCAAGAAGAGACACAAGTGGATTTGTGATGAAACACAGGTAATGCCATAAGTATCCCTGAACTGACTTCACTATGGCCAGAGGACTGAAGTTTCTGTCACATTTTGAGCTATTCCAGGCTCCACTGTGACACCTTAGTAGCAGTAGTTTCAGGATTTCATGGTTGTGAACTGGAAATACAGATGAAGTCATTTGTGCATGACTGAATCCACAGTACAATCTCTTCTAATTTACAACAGAAAGTAAACTGTTTGTTGTAGGTGACTTACATATCAATAAAACAAGGTTTAATCACATCCTCTGCTGCCAGTAGCTTACAGAAAAACAGAGAAGAGAAAGTCTGGCCTCCAGGACTGGTGTTCTCTGCCTCTTGGAAAAGCGCTGCACGCACCTTACTCTGCATGGACGTAACATGGAAAATATTTACCATAGTCTACATGTTCTTGTAAGTTAAATACTAAACCATATTCTATCACTCCTAATGCTAAGTGGGGGGAAAAAAAAAAAGTTACTGGTCCTCTCCTACCTCCAAAAAGTCACACACACTTTGAGTTGCCTGTGACAAAGTAATTCCTGGATTATGATTTTGAGGATTTGGGTGGAGGCTGTTACGGGCAGTGTGTTTTCCTGTGCATCTAGATTACGACTCGCATTTCTCTTGAGCCTCAGGTATTTTGCCATTACTTCCAGGAGAGAGAGAGACATGTCAGCCAGCCCAGAAACAAAAAATATGAGTTGTTTCTAAATCCATGAGCAGCTGGTTACCTGAACCTTTATTCTAGCTATAGCAATAAATGCCACTCACTCAATGAAAACTGAAACAGTTCAGTTTCAGATAATAAATACTCCACCTAAAAACTAGCAAAAAAAAAAAGAGAAAAGTAACATTTGGATCCTCTTACAGACCAGCTGTTCTTGATGTACCTTCAAGATACAGCAACATGCATTGCTCAGTGAGGCCTCACAATCCTGGCAAACAGAATTTTCAACACTTTCGGTGCGCAAGGACTGCACGTGACAAAGCTTTCCCGGGTAAAAAGACAAATCTTTAAAGTATTTTTTGCACTTAATGTGACTTAGCAGAATTTATACTGCTTTCCTCAAAGCCTGAAACAAGCAAAGAAAAAGCTGCACAGTTCACAAAGATAAAACAGGGAGTGTCAAATAGTATTTTTTCAGTTGTGTATGTTATCTTATGCTTAAAATCACCCCAGCTTTTTGTGTAGTACTGTATATTGCTGTGCTATTTATTTTTCTGAAATTATTTTCTGATGTGTATTTTTCAATTGGCATTAGTTAAGAACTTAGGACTTATAAATTAAATAATGATTTAGGCTTTCTAGGAAAAAAAACCAAACCACATTCTTTTTAGTTAATTGAGTATTCATTATTCCAAAACGTTTTCTATCTCATTTTGAATTTTTCTTTATTTATTATTGTATGGAAATTGTTGAACTGCCTAGATACTGTCACTAATTTAAAAGCAGTTAATGAATCTGGCTTCTCTAGAAATCAAGTTCCCTAAAAGCAGATTTTATCCCTGTTGTATTCAATAAAGTATTTCTATGAGATATGGTGGTAAAAAAAAAAGCAACAAACCAACCCATGTGACCTCAACTGTTCATAACTGAAACTAAACTATTTGCTTTCCTAACAAATTAAACAAGGATACAACAGGAAAAGAGAATGTAAGCATGCCACCAATGAATTCATAGCTCAGTTAATGGGACAGACATCTCTAATGATGAGACCTAGGGTTACATTCCACATATAGAAATAAGATCCTTGATGGGAACAAAGAATTTATGTCACTTCACAGTGAACGGGGTGGAGGATTTAGATTTTCAGGTTGATGTTAGGGATGCTTGGCTGAATAAGTTTCTAGTATGAAGTTGAAACCGAGAAAACACCATTCTCCAACATATAGAGAAGAGCAAGTAGTAAAGTGCTATTTCCTCTCTAGATAATAAACTGAGACATTTACAGAACAAGGGTTAGAAATAGCGTAATTGTGGTATTCTTCATTCATTTAAAAATATCCAAAAAAGATTTCTAAAGAGATGAGTTTTGGAAAAATACATTTGTTTTGCTTATTCAAGACAAATTTTGCTTCTAGTTTTATGATAATCTACACATAACTTCATGAAAGGAGGTTTTTTCTGTCTAGTAGACAGAGATTAGCAAAGGCAAAGCAAAATTGAATGTTTTACCTTCGAAATTTTTGAAAACCAGAGTAAAAACAAAGCACTTTTATTTATAATTATATGATTTATGTGAAAGAGAAAAAATAATCAAAGATTCTAAAAGAAATGCCATCAATAATAACTGCAGGGTAACCGAGTGCAGCTTAAAAACTTATAACAAACCCTGAACTATCATTTGCTTCTCTGTAAATATATGTTGCACTATTTGTGTCCTTGTATTCAAATTTAGAACTTGGTATGACAGTGAAAGATAAAATCAAACCACCTCACTTTAGGAAAAGTCACTTAAAAATGGAGATTTTATTAGATAGCAAATGTCAAAGCCTGGTACTATAGGTTGAATTGTGAAGAATCCCCACAAAATTTTCTATTCCCTTTCTTCGTGGAAAATGACAGCAGCGTAATTTACAACACTTCTACCTTCAAGGTGCAGCTATACTGTCTTTGGCTGTATAAGATGACTTCACTTATCAGAAAACAAGTCCTAATGCTTCCATCTCAAATGCTCCTTACTATTATTTATGCTAAAGTAAACACCATGATATAATACCTAATTAGGCAATGATATACTGAGTGTATTTCCAGGTTTTTAAGATGGTACCAATTTCCAAAACTCATTCTCTGTCAGACTGTTGGAATAACAAATAATCGTATAAGAATGTAAACAAGAATGCTCTCTACAAATCTGGGAGATATTAGAAAGATATCTGGTTATAACACAGTATCTCCACTTCTGTCATGATGGTGATAACTGAACATTTAAATTTCTGGAAAAGAATTATCTCAATAATATGTTTTAAAACGTTCCTATGCTCTCACTCTCAGTAATACACTCTTTTTAAATCTATAAAGAAAAATGATGGGCATACGTGAAATCACCATTTTCCATCTCGTTTTTTTCACTTCTTTTTACATCTGAAATCTTTATAGGTCTGCTGTGCTGATTTATTGAGTCACAATTGACAAAATCGTCCAGGTTACAGCTGAAGCAACACAAACAGCAATAAATCCATGAGATAGCCAGAAGATAAAACATGTGAGGAAGCGACAACCTGAGACCCGTTCTGGACAACTTGTCTAACAAGATCTAAACATTAAATCCAAGCTAGTTTACACAAGGTGTATTTTTTCTCTCTGTAAAAATGATTAAGCCTTGTCTATGAAAAAAACATTTTGCCAAATAAGACCACTTGTAGTTTTATAAACAAAGCTATATAGAAAAAAATACATTTTTCATATTATAACATATTACTCTGAGCAAAGTATCATATTGCTTGTCCTTAAATATATAATTGGAACTTGCCCTTTTCTTCCAGAAATTAAAAATTAAAATTTCCTAGAAACATTCTTACATCTTAAAGTAATTAGTAAAAGTATTTTTAGGACAGAGCACAATGGACCCATCTGTACATATTTCTAGAGATATATTTATTTTTTGTATTCTCCAGATCTCAGGAATTTAACTTTGTGCTGTGAGAGGCTTGGTCTTACAAAACCACATAGCACTGAATGGCTTTATGATTTGTGGTTATTTCCCCTGGAAATCAGGAATACAATATTCAAAACTTGACTTACCATACTGATACCTGACCTACCTAGTTCTCTCTATATAGACTGCAAATAGGCAAAAAAACAGTCAAAGCAAATGAATTTTTTTTTTCTACATGTAGACACAGAGTTGGAATGTTTACAGCATTAATGTCCTTGTAATTCTATTCTCAGTTGGCAGAGAATTTCATGTGTCTGTAGGAGTTGCTTCTTTAATGCTAGCTTAAATGTTAAAACAATTAACAAAATAAAACAAATTTAGTTATAAATTACCTCCAAGTTTTTGGATGATGACAGAAGCAAACAGCAGAATCTAGACTGCAAGTAATCTAAAATAAAACAAAACTGAATTAGCTAAATATTTTATCATGTTAGTTGAAAGCTCAAGACAGTTATCTGCAAGTCCTGTTTCTCATTTCTGTCATTTCCAGTAATGTCTGGAATAACACAGAAAAAAAAGTTTAAATTTTGGGTTTGTTTTGTTTTATTTTGTTTTCTAGCTACAGTTTAAATCCACAAACCCACACGAGAAATTCTGCCTGTGTTTGGCTATGCTTAGCGAGAAATACAAGAAAATCAACAGAAAAATTATTTATATTTTCTGCAGTTTCTTTGTCAAGAGATTAAGAACATTGGTTTGCTCAAGAGAGAAACCATTTAGGGAGGGCACACAAACCAACTGCACTGTGTGCAATCTATTCCCCCTGTATTCCTTAACATTCATGCTGAATTAAGGACATAAGAGACATTCTTGTCTGCTCCCACTACTACCATGTCTAACCCTGCCTCGATTCTACTGATCTTGTGGAGCCTGCAACCTGATGTGGCCATCAATTCTGCAAGTTTACTGCCCACTGAGAAAAAAATAAAATAAAATACCCTCTCTTGCCCAATTTAATCATGGCTCCTACAATATTTAGAGATTGGCCTCTAGTTTGTGTAAAATTTGGTGAACAAATCTTGATGGGATGCTCTCCCTGCATTCTTTTTCTCAACTAAAAATGTCCCAAAAACACTTTAATCAAGATAGTCAAGAAGGTGTTAAACTAAGGGCACTTTTGCACAAAATACTTATAATTACTAGAAATACAGTTTTAGTCTAAAAACATTTTTAAAATCTTAGGAGAATATATTTTTTTATACAATGACATGCAACATCCAACATATTTTTAAATGAAACTTAGTTTAATTCAACATTTCCAAACTCAAGTGTTCGGAAAGTACAGAAGAATAGGAAATGAGGAAAGATAGTTAAAATTTTGGTCCTTTAAACCACTTTTGGTTTTATTTAATTCAGGGCTGGACATGCCTTTTGGCTCACAGGACTGCAGAAGCTTCCAAGCCAGTCAGGTTTCTACAGATGAAGCTGGAGTGTTTTGCAATGTTCCCTGCAATCCTGGTTCCAGGACGGAACATGAGTGAGGGGCTTTACCACCTTTTATCAGCCTTTTAGAATTTTTGCCTCTACATTTGATTTTCCCACTGCATTTTCTCTGGTCAGTTTCCCTCTATCTGATTTTGCCTTTCTTTCCCCTTTCATTTCAATTCTCTGCAGCATCTCCAAGAGAAATCCTTAAATTGAATTTTGTTTTTATAACAGAATGCATAAGAAATTTATCAGAATGAGCAATGAGCATTGTTAAAAACATTAGCAATGCTCAAGAAGCTGATGACCACCCTAATGAGTACACATCTATCGTAGTTTATTTAGCTTCAATTGGATATCTTGTAGATAGGTAACTTAAAATGAAGCTACACAGGACTAAAAGCCATGACACCAGGCAAGATGTCTCTGAGATATACAGCTGGAATGCCTCACAGTTTGTACCTGAAGAAAGGAATATGTTGTGTCTAAGTGGAACAGATGTCTGTCCCTCCTAACTGTTTAGCTGGGACATACTGTCCTTGTTTTAGATAGGATAGCATCTGCTATACAAGAGTTGTTAGGGTGCTTATAAGAAATGAATTGAGACTTAGGAGAGAATCCCAAGAATGCACAACTGTAGAAAAAGAAACACCCCACCTCTCCTCTCAGAAGAGAAGAAAAATAAAAAAAAATAAATTGAAACAAACCAAAGGATAGAAAATAAAGACAAAAGGAAGACAAAAGTGCAAGGAAGAATCAAGAGAAAATCCTCTTTATCCTCCCCTCCTACTTGCTGCTATGATCTGGCTGCTAGATGATCAGCAATAATGCAGCTGAAACCAGCCCCCAGGGTTATTCTTTAGCCAAGGACCACAATACAGATTATAGGTATCTGGCAGCCTTCAGCCTCCATTACTTTAATACAGATAGAAGAAAACATATGGTGGTTCTCTAAGACTGAACCACACATTTTTCTTTTGGATAGAAATTTTTTTTCGTTTTTCAGCACCAATCCAAAACCTAATTAATCGTAAAAGCATTAATGATCACCCATTCAAACCGTTCCTCTAGGGCTGAGCTAGAATTTCTGTTGCTGCATTTCAATTTATTTTTTAATTCAGAACAAAATTTTAATTTTTATTTCCTCTAAAATATGTGCTTGAAGCATAAAGCATAAGGAGGAATCCAATGGCCCATGATATTTACGAGCTCTAATTTGATGATCGTGACTACTCCAATTTACCAATTTATCACACTCTGATTTATCCATTTTGACTTAATTACAGTGTCCACCACCACGCAACGAGAAAATCTATAAAACCTAATGGTTTCATATTATCCCCTACATCTGAACAGACTCTTCTACTTTTTGCAGTGAATGAATATATACTATCAGCAGAAAAGGATAAATTATTCTTACACTGTTCAAGAAACGAAGCCATTAGGAAAAAAAAAACCACTGAGCCTTCTCTATTGCTTGTTATTTTTATTTTTTTTTTTAATTTATGACTTAATGGTGTGGGGATTTTTTCCTAGAACTAGACATATCTTCCCTCATATTAAATGCTTTATGTTGGTCCTATTATTTTTCCTTATTTTAATGTGTCAGAATAGTGGCTACCCAGCTATCTTATATTTACAGTTTATTTTTATGGCTTTGGTTTAGTCTCTGTAGATGCCATTTTAAACAAACATCCATTTGCTATTTTTATGGAGAGATAGCTTTGCTCTTCTTACTGACTCAGATATTTCATGACAAAGGCAACACAGATTGTCTCTACGATACTGTATTTACGTGAAATGATGTAGCTCAAGCACCTGATTTCATCCATTCAGCCTACAGTAGAAAAGCACCAGTTGTCATCACAAAACCACAAATGTTTACAGAGCCATTTGGGACTCACAAGAAGTCTGGGCTGGTGATGCCAGCTACTGCTTAGGTTCAAAAGACTGCAAATAACTTGTTTCTCTTTGTATGCAAGCATTGTGACTGCTGAAGGCTTTCAGACTCAGCTGACTGGAGAGAGAAGGCTCCTGTTCATTCCATTGACAGAAATTGTAGAGATAGACCAACAGGCAGTCACCAGCCTTTATGCCAGCATTACTAACCTCTGGCTTCAAGGTAACTTTCCTCTGGATGCAGGGGCAGTTCAGCCTTCATGCCAGTGAACTTCTCCCTGCAACTGCTAAAAACCATGACAATTAATGCCAGCTATGATGATATTTCTGATACAAACACTATTCCTCTGGGAGTTGGACGGAGGCCATTGTAATAATTTAGTAAAGAAAAATGAACAGTTGGTGGTGGAAAGTGTTAGTCATGCCAGTTTGTGTTGGTCTTTAACCATGAACTTAATTGCCTTATAACCCATTGCCATTCCCAGTGCCATTAACCCATTAACCCATTGCCAGTGATAGAACAAGGGGAAATGGTTCCAAACTGGAACACAGAAAGTTCCATCTTAATAGAAGGAGGAACTTTTTCCCTGTGAGGGTGACAGATCACTGGAACAGGCTGCCCAGAGAGGTTGTGGAGTCTCCTTCTCTGGAGACATTCCAGACCAATCTGGACACGTTCCTGTGTGATCTAATCTAGATTATTCTGCTCAGGCAGGGGGGTTGGACTGGATGATCTTTCGAGGTCTCTTCCGGCCCCTGATATTCTGTGATTCACTTAAGCTACCCATTGGGAAAACATTTTGTTGGTGTCTTAATAGAGAAGAAGTCTCATGTAAGAGGGTGAAAGATGTTTTCCATACTTCCTAGGAAAAAAACATTACCTAGATATTTTTTGTAAGATTATCAGCTACATATAGGGGTATATTATTCATTATGCAACATTTTTTTTTCTTTATTGTCTGACAGTAATTACATTATGGATTTGCTTAATCACAATTATACTTTATGAAACTTACCTTTCAACACTTTTGTCTTTTGGAGCAGATGATCCTAGAAAGGTATTCTGGTATATGAATATGCATTCTGATAGTGCAAGCAGCTGTCATGCTTTAAAAGTAGCAATGCTGTAACATAAAGATGGAAAATGCTATGGAAATTTTAAAGAAGAAGAAGAAACAGAATTATTGGTTTATAACTGCAATTTGACCTAAATGATTGTGGATTTTTTTTCTTTTAAATAAAAACTTTGTCATTTCTTTGTTACTTTAATGCTTGAATTTACTGTATTTGCAATAAAGCCTTCCTTAGGCTTTTCAAGTTTAAGTAGAATGAAGAAATAACATACATTTGACATTTTTAATAGTAAGAGATGAAATCAATAGAAATAAAAATGATAATTTGTGCAGTATTACACAAGTTATTGCATCAGCTTCATCAATAAAATAGAATTACTTTATATATGGCCATCATTTTGCTTTATTAAATCTACATCCATGATCTAAAGCTCTATTGGATTGTTGCAATGGTCATGCATATTTCAGATGTTTAAAAATGAAATTTGACTTCACCAGGTCTCAACCAATCATCCACACTGCTAATATAATCACAAACTTTATTTGCTTGTATGTCACTTACACAGCATTCAAACAAGGAGAGAGGAAGAAAAAAAAAATATCCCTAAGGACTCTCTAGAAGCTCTCTTAGTCTTAAACAACTCATACAGAGCAAAGGTACACCTCTAGGAGCCTTAAATATCAGTATATTGTAATGGAAAAGAAAATGGATGTCACGATTTACCTTTCTAAAAAAAAAAAAATAGGTCTGCTCCAGGCTGGAGGTGAGCAAGGGAGCTGTCAGAGAAATAACAGACTGTCATTGTAAATGTGCAGCACTACATGAAATACTTGAAAAAATTCTTCATAAGCCACAACAAATGACACAGGTGACATTTATAGCTGACTCACCATTAAGTCTCTTAAGGCGATTTTGTTCAATTTTTCCTATGATGATAAGGTGCAACGCAACATTACCACAGTAGTAAAGCAACCAGTGTAGGGTATTTTACAACCATTAAGAACATTTAGTAACATCAGTAGCAGGGCAGTATATTTGCTAGAATAAAAACCTAAGCTTTGCTACTTGGGATACAAGATTAGTAAAGTAAAATTATATTGTAAATAATCTCTCTTTTTTTCAATACAGCAATTTTTACATACTTGCTAGAATTCCCCCTCCTCCTCTTTGTTAATTTGGTTTTGGTTTGGTTTTGTTTTCTTTTAATTTTGCAGGAGAGGACTCATTTCTTTTTTTTTTCCAAACAAATTAATATTAGATATACATTATTTTAAAACAAGAATAAGTTTGGGATGGTAGTGTGGTATTAGTTATTAGTGTGTGAGCACATTGGCTTCAGAATGGCAATGTTCAGGTTAGACTACTTATTCTATAATACCCCTTTCATAGGTCTTGCTTAGAATACAAGTCATCTGCTATCACTTTTAAGCTTAAAAAAAGACAGTGTAAGATTCAGGTTCCCTGCAACCCTACCTGTAAGTATCTATGATGCATTTAATCTATAGTTTGTATTTCAAGTATTCATTTTCCTCAAATGTTTGTTCTGCCTCTTTTACCTCCTCCTTCTCCTTTTCTTTACCAAGCTCTTAAAAAACTATAAATGAGACCACAAATGTATCCAGTGTCCTCCTTCTTCCCTTCTGCTCCAGTCTTTTGTTGTACATGCATACACAATAGTCATGGTATATTTTGAAATGTTGATTCAGATTCAGAGAGCTGGTCGTTTTTCCCTGCCTCCCAACTCTTTTTAACTTAACTGTGCTACTGAAAAGAAAGCGAGACTAAGCAGGTTTGGGTTTCTCATCTGTAATGCCTACCTGATTTCAGCAGACTGGGACATCACCAAACTGGGTAGAGATGACCCTGTCTGAAGAGATATTGCCACTCATCTCTGTGATGTTCAGGAGAGCCAAATAACAAGAGGCAGCAGGTAATTACATTCCATATCATATTGCATATGCATAAATGGGGACAAGTTTAGTGTCTGTGGATTCTCAATTCTGATGTTCCTAATTTTACTGGTTCCACATTTCATACTCGATGTTGCACTAAAGGAAAGGTCTATAACCCTGCCCTATGCCTAAATAATATCCTTTTCTTCATTTAAAATAACATTTTTAGTCAGATTTTATTCTCTCGCCACCCCTGGTGTGCATACAAGAGGCAGATGTACATGCATGTGAATATCTTGTGCTAAGACACAAGGTGTTTGTAAATAAATTAACAATATTAACTTTAAATCATGTTAGGTATTTAGATAAAGCCTTACCCACCATCTCTTAGCATCTCTTAATCTCACAATATATATAATTTCTCTTACAAAAGCGAAACTCCCTTTATAGGAGCAAGGGTGCTCCTCACCCTTTAACAGACTATGCAGCCAGGGTATCTTGGAATGCAGGCTCCCTCAGAATCAGCACAAGTAAAATTTCTAGATTTTAGGTTGAATTAAACTCCATATTCCATATAAATTCACCCTGTAACTGTGGAGCAAAGATCAGGCATTTATTCCTCCTCTCATACTTTTAGTTTTCTTTTTCTCAGCAGAACTACTTTCCAAGCCACATCTTAGTTGAGTTTATAAATTTAGAATTTAGGAAATAATTGTTTCCAGCAGGTTTTAGATCTTTTATTACTGTAGACTCATCAGATCTAAACAGTAAATTTTCCAAATCTTTCATAAATAATCTTCACTCAAGATGACTGGTGTTGAACAAGTTTCTGCTCCTTAAGGAAGTAGCTCCAAACAGTTAAATGATTTCAAATCTATACATCAAACAGCAAAATGTCTAGAGCAAAATAAGGATAAAAATTCTCACTGCAATAAGTAGGACAGAGCAAGAAAGGTTTTGTTCTGGGAGCTTGCTCATCATGAGTATAAAAGGTGAGCAACATGACAGACTTGTAGGTTAGCAAAGTTAATGCCCTTACTTTCTTAAACTTTCTTTTTTACATTTCAGGTACATTAAGTCAAAATATGCCCTCACATGCATCACTGAGCTCAACAGGAGACCTCCTTATGCTTCCAAGGGCAAAATTTGTCCTATACAACTTTTTAATATATGATTCTACTCATATTTAATTCACTTTCTTTAAACCAGACTTTTTCATTTACTTTCAACGCTCATTTTTTTGTATCAGTTATAGTTTATTGTCTTCCCCTAAATTTACATTCTTATCAGCTTTATCAAATGATCTACAATTAGCAGTTTTTATTTAGCACCAAGAGTGCAAACAAAAAAGCAGTATCTCCATATCTTCTAAATGATTAAGGCTTCTTTAAAATCTCTTTTCCTCCACAGAGTAATATTTTCATATGCAAAACTTGTTTACAGTTCTTGAATGATCACTCACTTTGCTATTTTGAAAGGACCACTTAATCAAAATATATCAATATGTCTTTTTGATCACGAGGCAAGCTGTTTCCAGATGGAAAAGCTTAGAAATTCTTTTCTTTGAACTGAAAGTGACATTCAAAGGCATTTTTAAGGAGGAAAGTGTAATAAACACCAAACGCACGTGTTTCTTAACAGTGACGTCCATTCTTACTGGAACAAAGGTGTAACAGAATATACATTTAAAACATAAGTAATATTCCTGCATTTATATATGCCTTGATGCAGAGAATTGATACAGGTGGAGAGCTCTAGTAACACAAACAAAATATCTCAGCTGCTTATGATAAACATGTGGCATACTAATTTAGGGTAACACTTTCTGTTTATAGGGTATAGAGATTACGATTAAATATTTGAGAGTAAAATATGATGATGGATTTACACACCAAAATGCTGACATCTATTGCCCATAACTCCTTTTTGGAAAAAAAAAAGGAAAAAAAAAAAAGCTATTAAATACATATACAATCATAACAGATTTTTGTAAAGCTTTTCTAAAATTCTCCAAATATTCCATATAGGTAATGTGCCATATGCTTGGTGAGCTCTAGTTTGGGAGTTCATCACCATAGTAAATATAATAAATACTATGCTAGTACTATAATACCTAATAGTATGTAATACATACTACAAATTAGGAAAAAAATAACCTAGCCTATGTTTTTATAAAATCTATTTCAGTCTTACAGCAAGTAGTGTTCTATTGTGTTACATGAAACACACAGAGAGAATTTGGTAAGTAATTCTATTCGTAGAAAAAAAAAACCCAAAACCAGATTGGAAATCTCTGCTGTTTTCATAGGCTTCTAGTTAAAAAAGTTAAAATTTTCAGGGCAGTTTCTTCTTTGCAAAGGTGTATATTCTCCATGCATTTCCAGATGCTTTGATACAAAGACTATTCAGGGAAATAATACACAATATTTCTCAGGCAGGTCATCGCATCTATACTTTGCCAACTGTATGATACTGAGGCTCTTCTTCCCCTCTAAAAAAAGAGCTAGGGAGTGGAAAGTCTTTTTTTTTTTTTAACCAGCTCATTAAACATTTTGTGAACATCAAATACTTCAGGCTACATTCCCTTGTGTAATGCAAAAAATCCACTTAGCCAAAAATCTGCTTGAATATCAGAACAGGGTTTTTTTTTTGTTTTTGAAAAACCCCAACAAGAAAATGTGATTCCTGTTCTGACATGCTCAGAGGTTGTGGGCATTCATTTGCAGGTAGCTGTAAGATATCACTGGCAACACTGAATTTGGATAATGGACCTAGAAAGAAGTTGTATGAATAAGGAACAGTTTGTGGAATATTTTACCAAGTATTTCACAGGGATCAGAACAGATAGGCAGATGTATTCTGCTGCGGGAGAATGCTTGACATTATTAATTTTACCAAAAAATCCGTGCTATGTTCTGAAGAAAGAGAACACAGAATGACTTTCATCTGGCAGAAGTGATTTGGGGAACAGTTTCACTAACTCTGATCATGATTCATGTTTGGGTCTCATGGTCCTGCTACAAACAGCAGTCAGAGAACGTAAGAGTCATGAGAATATTTTATTTGATCTGTGTTTCTAGAGCTTAAACTTTTAGGTTGCCACAAGCCTACGAGATGACAGTGTGGTATTCTCAATTTGAGAGTCAGATACTGGCAGAATACAAACCAATAGTAGGAAAAGTAATTAAGTTACAATGGTCCACATTAAATGTTAATTAGGAGCTTGTTCTCCCACACTACCTTGAAGTATACCAAGGGTATTTCCATAGAACCTACTCAACAGTTGAAAAATAATATCTATTTCAACCGCTATGATTTTTTTTTTCAAATACTATCAAATCCTATATCATTAATAATGCAAATATTGTATCTCAAATGTACAGTAACTCTGCCTTATGAGCTCTTAATCTTTCTCAATCAGAAATGTATTTACACAGGAGCTCATTATTGACTTGGTTCTGATACCATGGAAGTCATTATAGCTCTCACCACTGTTAAACCAACAGAAAGAATCTGAAAACCCACCCTTCATGAATATATTACTACTACATAGCAAGACATCAAGATACGAATCTTGAGTGCTGACATGAGAATCTCCTTTATTAAAGCCCTACAACTTATATGGATTAGGAAGAAATGTCCCTTTTCAGATTTGGGGTCTGTTTGTTGGGGGTTTTTCCACCTTTTTTTTTTTCTCTTTCCCTTTCTAAATCCTTTCTCAGCATGCTTAGCTGTTCCACTGTCAACACTTGCCAATGGAATGACCTGACTGATAAGCACAGGGCAAACTATGTCTCTTCCTGAGACATGCAAATTCTGAAACATGCTTTCTAAGACTAAACACTAAGCAAGTATTAATGATACATGATTACTTTACATACTACTTTCATAATAACATGTTGCAGAAAATAGCCGGTGTAAATCGTGGCACCAAGATTGTATCACTTAAAAATGTTACTTTCCTATGTTTTATGAAAGTACAAACAATTTAATTGTTCTTCTGATCAAAGAAAACACGAGCAGTCTGTGAGACAAGAAGGAATGAATCCTGCAGTGCTTAATTTAGGAGGCATCAGATAATGTCTACCTTTGTGGGCAGGAGAAGAATGAAAACTAACAGCAATCAAATAACAGCAAATTCGGAGTATGGTGGGCATATCACTATCAGAAGCTGAGCCACGCAACTGGCACAGAATATCAAACACATTATTTCTGCATTACAACAGAAATGGATTATATTTGTGTGAAAATCCTATAACTACTAAGTAAAGACAGTTAGAAAACAAAATAACTGGGTCAGGATGACAGAAGAACCATTTGAGAATAACTGTGTTTCATACGAAATATTTGCCAAAGGGCAAGATGTGATTATTAAATTAGTTGGCAAACATGAAACCAGCATGCACTATTAGAAATTAATGCCTGATAAAGTGAAGTGTGGTGAAAAGCAACTCTTCTCAGCAAAAGTTTGCAGTGAAAGGCAATTGGCACATCAGTGGCGTTAATTGTGTGTCTCTCATGAGCTGAAATTTACAGCCCTGCTTTGTTCAGCAGATGTTTTAATTGCAAGCTCAGGGCACGCAGATGTTTTTGTGCAGTCAGAGAGAAAAATCCTCACCGATGTCACAGAACCACAGGAGTAAGGCTGGAACTGATCTGGAGACTGACACAGTCCATCCCCCTGCACTGAAGCATGGTTACATAGACTCTGACTACCTCTGACAGATGTTTGTTTGTAAAAGCTCCTATTAAAGGAGAGATTTAATAATATCCCCAGGGAAGCTATTTCCTCCTGCTTAATTATCCTTTTTTCTTTGCAAAAATGTTTTCCCTGGTATGTAAGGTAAATCATCTTCCCTACAAATCAAACCAATTCTATCTTATCCTAGCCTTGCAGAGCCTGAAGTAAACATTTGTGTATGTCTGTTCCTTCTTTCTCTTTCAAAGTATTCTAAATTCCCCAAACAGATCAAGTTTTCTGAGCCTGCAGTCAGTTTTCATGTGTGTTACAGCAGCTGTTCACAACACTGTTCACTTTAGGTGCTGACAGAGAATACTTATTCTGGCAAAAGGTCTCACCCACAACCAGACACAATAGTATGTGGAGAGATTTTCAGGAGACAGTAAGAACACCTAAACACAGGCAGAATGTCTATCTTCTTTGTCCAAGCAAGGGGCCCAAAATACAAATAATATTTTGCCCAGCTTGTTTCAAGCATGAGAGACTGCAGAAATACTGCCAGTATATTGACAGATTCACAGAATGTTCTATCACTTTTGTTGAATATAACTATATGCATCTTATAAGAGTTAACTTTCTGATGCACTAGAACCATACTCTTCAGTACCCTTAGTAGGTTAGTCCAACTGTTTCACGTTTTGTGCACACACTTGACTTTTCACTCTTAAACACTGTAGCTTGACTAGCACCTTACAGAGAGATAATCATCAATTTGAAATGTGCACTTTGAAGTGCTTGCAACTTTATCTGCATCTTCTTATATGCGTTTTAAAAAATGTAACTGAAGGTAGGTCAATATACAAGTAATTAGTGAAACCCCCAGAAAGAATCATGTTCAGAAAAGGTACCTATAGTAATAATTTGAAAAACATTGCCATTTTGACTGCCTGCAGATAGTAGCCAACTCAAGAGGTTTTTGTCTGGGCCTAGAGGTATTTTTTTTTCCAAATTGGCACTTTCACCTTAAATGGAAATCAGCTAGTTATACCATATTTCCCTAGTTTGCTATCAAAATGTGGTCTTAGTATAGGCAGAAAGCTCTGTTGAAGTCAGCACATGTCATCTCTACTATCCTCTCTGCCAGTTGTCAAGGGTGCAAGAAGAAATTTAGATTGGTTTGCTAAGCTCTGTCCCTGACAAATCCATGCTGGCTGTTCTTTACACCTTTGTACCCCCTAGATGCTTATAGATTTATTCATATTTTGTCCAAGTAAGTCTCTGTGTATCCCAGTTATGCTGATTGTTTTTTATTTCCCAAGAAGTATCCTCCTCTTCTTTAAAGTCCCTACGTTAGTCCTTAGCCTCTCCCCTGGAATTTCTCCCACCCTCCTTGAGTTCAAGGGTGATAATTGCTAATGTTCAGAGACTACTTAAGTAACATACTAGGCTACAATAGACTACTTCCTTAAGTACTCTGTGCTGAAGTTTGGAACTGACCTTACTTTGCTACTTTAATTTATGCAACACAATGCATAAATGGTTTTCCACTTGCCTCCAGAACTTTCTCTCGTTAACTGTACTGATTGCTATGAAGCAGTACAGTTGGATTCTCTTTTGCTTTCCTCTAATTTCTCATCTATCTATGCTAGCTCTCCTGGATTTCTTTTGTCTTTCCCTAGTTTGCAGTGTTTCTTAGACTTTCTTGTTATCCTTACACAGTTATGCTAGTTTTAATTTTTATACTGATCATATTTTATTTGTGCCTACTTTTACATGACTCCTTCAGTTTCATTTTCAGATTACAGGAGACCTTAAGGCTTCCCCTCCTGCTCAGCCTTCTCCTGTAACCATCATTTTTTCTGCACTTTCCATGCCAAGTGCTCTCAAAGGCCACCGTTTTAACGAGTTAATATTGTACTGGGGGTTACTTGGAGGAGAACACTTTTGTACAGCAGTTGTAAGTGAAAGAGTGCTATGCTACCTCAGTTTAATTTCTCAAGACAGCACTGAACAATTCTTAAGTGAATTTTTCCATCCCACTACTCTTGCTTCTCTTCTATTTCCTAGGACTGAAAACTGCATCCTGAAACAATAATTTGTCTTCACCTGCCTTTCAGCCTTCCCATGCTCAGTCTGCTCCGTGCAGGATCCTCAGTCATTTCCTCCTGTTGTGTTAACCCTGACTCTCTGTTTCTCCTTAAGTTTTAAGCAGAACATCTCACCTCTCTGAGAGTTTGTTCTAGTTTCCCAGCCAGCTTTAACGAATGGGTTTACAGACTGTTACACAGTGCGTTTATAGAGATTATAACTCAGAAGAATGTGTCAAGCCTTTTCTCCAGTCACCCTTGCTCAGTTCCCTGCTGAAAAAGGGTTCAACCATTCCAGATCCCGAGAGGCTTACTGTTATGGTCACATTAACAGTAATAAAACTGCAAGCAGACCACAAGGCCTACGAATGGGCAAGGCCAGATGCCAAGGAACCCCTAACTATAGGGGTGCAGTCAAAGTTCTCAAAAATCTCACCAAAATAATCCATTCTGCAGTAATTGAAGACTTCACCTTCTCCCTTAGTACAGTTATTCCCTAGAACATTTAGCTACACCATTGGAATATTCTTTTTTTCCAATACAAAAGCATTTCTCTTTGTGAGCTGACAATCCGGTTCCCTCCCCTATCACTTCCATACCCCTCTCCCCACCCTTCAACCTTATCACACAGTCAGCTCTCTAAATAGGTCACCTAGTGAATTAATCTTCATTTGTTGTACAAAAAGTGTCATCTATTCAGATTTTATCCATTAACTGTATTGTCACATTGTGCTTTAGATGGTTTTAAACAGGGACCATGAGAAGCATTTTATTTTTTCAGACTGCATCTTGATTACAGCTTAGCAAGAAGCAGTGAGAAGTATTTCTCACATTATTATTGTAGTAGTACACTTATCTGGTTGACAAATTTAATCCAACAAAGTGTTAAGAGGCTCAATAAAGGGTCTGTCAAGTATTTTCACATGCTTTGATAAATGCCATTATGTGCATGTGAAATGAACACTATTAATAGGGATGATTAAAAAATTAAGAACTTATTTGTTCATCTTTCATCATCAAGAGATGAATTTGCATTTTGATTTTTGCATTTTGGAAAGCAGTATTGAGCTAGAAAAACTTTCACAGTAAAATAAAAATAATCAAAAAACTTTGACCTTAAGATAGAAAAACACTTGATAGCATTTTGATTCTTTTTGGGTTTCCACCATAGCATTTGACTATTGAAATTTTAATGACAGAAATACACAAAGGAAAATGGAGCTGACTGCTATGAGAAAGGATGAGACACTGTCAAGTTTATGCTGTATTTTCATGAGAATAAAAGCAATCTTGATTCTAGCTTCTTAATGAAAAACCCAAACCAACAAAACCTCTCGAAAGAACACCAGAACTGAATCTGTAGAAAAGGGCTCACGATAAATTGCAGACAAAGTGGATCACTTCTTTAGAAAACCTTACTAATAAGTAGTGAATTTCCTAATGTGAGATATTAAAGATTTAATTAAAGAGCTGCAGACTTCAAGAGGCTTTAAAGAGTCACCTCTCCAGTGGAAGATTAACAATTTTCAGATCATAGAAGACATTTTGTAACTAAGCTTCATGGCTTTTCAAGCAATTTTTTTTCTTTCATCCTTTGCTTTGTTTTGTTTTTTGTTTTATAACTGTTCTGGATATTAGAACACTTTGTTTATACTGAGAAGTTGGAATTAACTTTTATATTATATTATCCCTACAGCTGATACTGAAGAATTTGTTACTTAAAAGTCAGCATTTATAAATGAATTACCTTAAAAAGTGTTCTAAGAGAAGCTTCTTGAAGTATTCAAGCTTTCAGCAAATTACATCAATGTAAATACTATAAGATCAGAGTATCTTAAGGAATAAATGTTAAAAGGGTGACTAATGGGCCAATAAAAACAGTTAACATTCTCATGTGATGACTTCCATTATAACACAATTACATTTCCTTGTCTAAAATAAACTAATTTCAGCAAACTCGAAAAGTTCATGTTCAGCAACTTCGTGTCTCTAGCAACTACTTTTCCAACTAGTTGCAATCTAATCTCAAATATTTTTAATCATCAATGAAGAGGCACCATATTGAAGTGTGATACTCAGTGCTTTAAAGTAACTCCACAGTATTTCCTGTTCATTTCAGGAATGCACACTAGTGATAATTATAAGCTGTGGAGTATTGAAAGCACAGACTCTGACTATGGTGAATCAAGGACAAGTTTAATAACAACCAAGCAAGCTTGTGTACCTCCTAGATGGCTGGGGCAGCAGCCTGCACTCAGGTTTCCCTAATTTTCCACGGTTACACACAATTAGTCAATGTGAGAAGTGCAACTTTCTTACCTGAAGTGTTGTCCAGCACTAATGGACTCCATTAACATTGCAAAGTGCACCATCTCCCATCATCCTGTGACATTCATTGCTGCAAGGTCATGAGCCAGCCCCAACAGCCATCATCCAACAGGCACCAAAAGCCATGATTTCTTCCCAACAGTTATGTCTCTTTCTCTGGGCCACTCTGCCACAAGAAATCAAAGTTATTCATCTAAAACTGTGGTCAACAGATGGTATTGATATCTTCTACATGAAATAGATATCACTCTATAAGTTGTACTGTATGGCCACCCAGTTTATTACTGAGATTTACTCCTGTGAATACAACTGGGACTTCCCTGTATTTCAGAAATAAAATTTTAAAAAATACTGGCACATATATAAGACTTTGAATGTTCACCAAATTAAAAAGCACCTAAATCTCCACATATCATGAGCTGTCACTCACACATAACCTGAATAGAAAACACACAGGACAAGCGTGTTTTTCCTTTACTCTTGCTCTCTTAGTTTTTCCAGAATATGCCAATGACTGGCATGGAGAAGTACTTCCAGTCCGTACAGCTGGGAGTGCTAAATTTAAAGGAAGCACTCAGTCAAATAGCAAAGCAAACCAAAAAAGTTGGAAATAGTATCAAGAAGAGTAAGGCTATTGCATTGTCTCTTCCTCATATTCTTGTGACCAAATAGTATTAAAACACCCCAGGATCAGTTAATATTAGTATTTTTAAAAAGAATATGTTAATAACATCATAAATCTGGGAAAATTAATTTTTAAAGTTTTATCCAGTTTCTGGACTATAATTCCTATCTACAGATAAGTATCTACAGATATTATAGATGTTGAACATATACTTCATATACACAGATAAAGAACAAAAAATTTTTGTTATTCTGAATTTTAAATGTGCTCCTTGGCAGACAAGGATGTCTATTTGACAGCCAAAATGACTGAGAACAGTAGTGATAACTCAGTTATTACTAGGGGATTTCTAATTTGTTCTCTTCATAAAAATGTATAGCTTAACTTTAACTTTATGGCTTCCAAACTCACACACAGACAGCCAAAATTTCAAAACCAATATACATTTACATTTCTGAGAAGAAAATAGAAACAAATCTGTTTATCTTTCCTTCTTGAGTATAAACAGTCTTTTTATAGACCTTCAAAGTTAAGTGAATAGTATTTTAAATATTTTAAGAACCCCATTTTATACTGCTGACATAACCTGGCATTTTGCCAAGTGAAACTCAGTAATGATGAATCGCTTTGCATTCCCTTAAAGAAAATTAGCATAGCTCCTAAAATGCACTTAAAAATTTCTGATATTTAAAATATCAAATCCATATGCAAAAGAAACTGGTTTAAGCCAGAATGGTAAAACAGAGGCTTATAATGTTCTTGCTTTTTTATAAACTTTCCCTGAACTTGAAGTTTGTCTAAAACCTCAGGATAAAGACTGTATCAGTATAATCCAAGTAGCTGCAATTCCAAGTTCACACACATGCATAATCGGCTTTTGTTTTCAGGCAGACAGTTTATCACTAGCTTAGCAATATAAACCAGAAATCGACTCTTCATGTATGGATACAAATATGAGGAAAAAAAATAATCTTGAGTTTGGGTGGTAAAGAATAAACCACATGCATATTTTAATTTTCAATAGGAAAGACTGCCTCTTCACTTTCCTCTTAGTTGAAAAGCAAATAAATATTTTTCTGCTATTTAAAAAAGATCAGAAGAGACACATCCAGTTGCAAAATGAAAGTTGCTTGTTATACATGATTATTAAAGATTACAACAAGGTGTCTTTTCACTAAAGATCAATTGAGGGACTAAATACTTTCTAGTACTTCTGCATTCTGATTTGCTGTTTCCAAGATGAATAGTAGGAAACTGAAAGTTTTAAAGAATTTAACGGTTCTGATTCAGAAATGCCAAAAAAATTCAGAAGCAATTCTTTGGAAGAAGTTGATTTAAAAAAAAAAAAATGTTTTTACTATAACTCAATGAATTCCTTGTTAAATTCCTAGAGTGAACAAACCAAATTCCAGAATAGCAAACTAAACATTCTGGCACTCACTCTACAATGAAAATGTCTTTTTGCTTTGACAGAAGCAGAGACTTGTACCTGTGCAGGACCAGCAGTCCTGAAAAATGCCCTGTGAAACTGGGGTTGGGGCATCCAGTCCTCCAGCATCTACCTTCCAGTTGTATCTGCAAGAGACCTTTTACAACCACTGTGGGTTCCTACGTGTTACCATCAGGCAGTTTCTCAAACAATTAAGATAGTTCTGACAATTCAGCCATTTCTCTGTTCTTCAGAGCATCTGAAAGAGAAAGTACATAGGAGCAATCAGGATTTCATATATGGCATAACTCTAACTGCTGTTCTGTATTTGCATCTAAATCCCTATTGCAAAATATATACAAAATCAAATTAAAGGAGATATTGAGAAGAGAAAAGATGTGACTCTCTTCTGACACTTTATAAAAGTAATCAATTAAACTTCAAAATATATCACACATTTCCTTTATCCCTTATTCATAAAGCCACAGTGTATTAATACTCCCAATGTATGGGAGGTTAAAAAAGAAAACAACCTTATTTCTATTCTTTTGGACTTGCATCTGCCCCCAGTGGACTGAGCTCAAGTGTGATCACCATGAGTGCAATATTCACAAATTAGATTTTTCTCTTTTTTTCATGAAAACTTCGTATTTGTGTCTCTCAGTCTATCTTATTGGAACAGTCACCTGATTTTGTCAGAATGGACTGAGATTTCTTTTTTTTTCCTTTTTTGACACAGCTCTCAGTCCATGGATATAGCAGCAGTGATAAAAGACATGACTAAAAAAACCCAACCAATTTTCCAAGTCTTCCTGAGTGTTTTCTCCCAATGTCCTCATGTTCTCCTTTTGTCTTTTGGAAATCAACATTGTTCTCCAGCTTTAAAAATAAGAATATAATCTCAAGGGTACATCTACAATTTCTGGCAATTAAAATACGGTTGACTAATCCTCAGCTGGAATCAGTTTGCATTTTCAAAAAAAAAAATCTATCCCCAGAGAGATGAAATAAATCTGGTATTAATTCCTTACAATCCAGAAAGAATTACCTTGATAATCTACTTAATACATTTTTGTGAAGAAATTGGCATTAAGAGGTGGTTATTCCAAAGCATTGGTGTTCTCCCGCTGCCTCTCTTCCCTTCCAGCTATACCAAGATCACCTTTACAGAAACTAACACACATCAAAACAAAATTGCTTTGGTAGAGGATAAACTGGTACTGGATCTTTCTGAATAGATGATGCTTATGCTGCAGGTTTATACCACAATATTTGTATCACAGGTCTGCACCACAAAATTACCTGAATTCCAATGTACTTTATTTCTGGCTTGCTGGACGAATACGAAGTGTGAAATGAGAAGGTGAAATGGATTGAATAATTTGATCCGTTTGCTGACATATACTGGGGGGCCTTGCTGCACCCAGAAACTTCAATATACAGTGTAAATGCAGCATCGTTAATCCCTGTGTTACCTACATAAACCTTCCAATTGGTTGAGGGCTGTTCAGCCTGGAGAAGAGGAGGCTCTGGGGAGCCCCATCCCTGGAGAAGTTCAAGGCCAGGTTGGATGAGGCCCTGAGCAACCTGATCTAGTTGGGCATGTCCCTGCTTCTTGCAGGGGGTTTGGACTAGACGACCTCTGGGAGTCCCTTCCAACTCTAGACATTCTATGATTCTATGATTCTATGATTCTAATTATCCTTGAACAGCACTAGGCTTCTGATGGGTTTATTTTTCTAAATATTTTCCTACTGTAGAATGCATTTAATGCATTTGGTGATACTATTTTTATTTTTTCTAAGTTTAGATGTTTTCAACACATTAAGAAAATACAGTTTTGTTACAGATCTAACATGGTTTGCTCAATGAGAGAAAAAAACCCAGTCCTTAGTGTTGAAAGGCTTGTTTAAACTCCAGTGGACAATGAATTCTATCAAATAGTCTTTCTGTGAAACAACAGAAGTATTTTCTACAGGTCTGTGGAGCAGATACATAACAAGATACATAAGACACATAACTCTTTCATTACACAGCTGGTAGCACAAACTCTAGAGGAAAATGGCTAACTCCATTTCTCACCAGATTATTCTGGTGTAGCTTTGTAGCAACTGATCTCAACATCCAGTCATGTATTTTCTTCCTGCTTTCATCAGTATATGCACATAAAAAGTATGGAGATATTTGCCTTTAGGATTTTACAAAAACTTCCTCTTCAAAGCTAGGATGTGACAAAGCATTCAATCAATCCTTTCAAATATATATAATTTCCTTAGTATGTGGAAAGACTTCATTTTTGGAGTGGAAAAAAATGCTTCATTTCCTTTTTTAAAAAATTCCAATCTCAAGCAGCTTTCCTTAGTACAGCACCTTAATTTTCAGAGTATAACTGCTTTGACAGAACTCATTTATAAAATTAAAAAAATAATTTTAGTATGAAAAATTAACTTTGCATAAAACAAGATTTCAATTCACAATGTAGTATTACTTTCAAGGCTTTTTTTTAAGGAAAAACAACAATTTAGAATGGAAATTTGCTTATTTACACAGAAGTATTAAAAATGAACAGCAGTTTCTAGGATGTTGCAAAACACTTCAGTTCTTCTGATATTAAATCATACAGTATATCACATTACAAACTGTGCAAACATGGCTAGGAGTATCTAACTTTACTAAAGGCAAGATTGATAATGATATGGAATGAGATGATATATCTGTCCAGTAATAAAAAATGGACCTTCTCTGGAAGATATAGGTATATATCATTATTTTTCCACTCATTTCCTTCTCTTCCCTGTGTTCCAGATGATTATTGCAGTCTTTCAATTTTTTGAATGGATATTTTACTTTGCAAAATCATTTGAAACTTTTGAGGTGCTAAATGTTGATATGTGAGCCCAGACTTTTCTTTGGGAAGGGGGAAGGTTGGGTAAATTTTTATTATTTTTTTTTAAAAAACAAGGAATCTGGGTGTTCCAAACAAAGAATAATCCCAGTAGCTAAGTACATACATCACAATTCTTCATTCTCACTGCTTTTCCTATCCCTTTCCTGTATGAAATGTTTGATGTATCAACATTTTCCAGTGTCATAAATTAACATAAGATTGTTTTCAAAAAGATACATAAAAATATTTAACATATTCCATTTTTCAAGTATATGGACCAGAGGGGCATGTATGTGTCCAATTTATTGTTTTCTGAGTTTATCTATGCAAACAAAATCATCACAGCCATCGATGGAAGCTGCAAACGTTTTAACCAACTGTAGAGACAGATCTTTGAGAATTTGTCAATGTACCTTATCAGTGATCCAGCCAAAGAGGTTGAAAAAGAACCCTTTGTCTCCTATGAGACTGAAATGACTTATTCTTATTTTTATTCTTTTATTTGGGGACCACATTAAAAACTATTAGCAACATCAATATACATTTGAAGTAAAACATCAGTTACAGAACAGAAATACTCAGAATTCCATGTGGTAAGACAGTTTAATGTTTACCACATAAGAGTGTGGTGTCTTCTATGTGCACTGATTTTTGTAGTATCAGAGATTACTTAGAAGTGAAAATATANATTTAGACCATTTTTAACATTTGTGTTTACATTAAATGAAATAAAATGGTATTTATTGAATACTATTAATGCTGGGATACACCTTAATGTTAAACAACTGATTAGTACCAGATGGAGAATACTTTTTAATATGTAACCTTAGGAAATGCAAATAATTCAGTGATGACTGCTTTCTTTTATTTATACATTTTTGTTTCTCACAGCCTTATTTATGTTAAAGAGCTGGAAAGTGAAAGTGAGAGATGAGAAAACACAAAA
>VXBZ01002873.1:56501-86082 GCA_013399135.1 Heliornis fulica
CAAGCCAGGATGCCACTGGCCCTCTTGGCCACCTGGGCACACTGCTGGCTCATGTTTAGGCGGCTGTCGACCAACACCCCCAGGTCCCTTTCCGCCAGGCTGCTCTCCAGCCACTCCTGCCCAAGCCTGTAACGTTGCCTGGGGTTGTTGCAACCAAAGTGCAGGACCCGGCATTTGGCCTTGTTGAATGTCATATTGTTGGCCCTAACCCAACAATCCAGCCTGGCCAGATCCCTCTGCAGGGCCTTCCTACTCTCCAGCAGATCGACACTTCCACCCAATTTGGTGTCATCTGCAAACTTACTGAGGGTGCATTCAAACCCCTCGTCCAGATCATCTATGAAGATGTTGAACAGAACTGGTCCCAACACCCAGCCCTGGGGAACAACACTGGTGACCAGTCGCCAGCTGGATTTGGCTCCAGATAGCATAGATATGTTTAATTACTCACCAGCTGAATACCAAGCAGCTTTCACTCAAATTAATACTTCTTTGGAAATCAATTTAAGTCACCTGCCTCGAACAGCAAGTCGTTCAAAGACATGTAGATCTGAACCCAAGAAGCTATCACTAAATGTGTGCTTTTTAAAGTCAGTCCAGCACACAGTGAATTTATCTCTCAATTTAAACAATAAAATTGGGTAATGTGAGATATTCTGGAATACTTCCTTAAGCAGCTTCACAGTCCTTTCATTCTGATGTTGTTATTATCTGTGACAACTAGACAGATTATACTGAAGAGAAGAATTTTAAAACCAGTTGCTTCTCAGTTAATGAATGTCTCAGTTAAGGCACGGTAAAGACCTCCTTATTTCTTTTAAAGAGACAAGAAAGGTAGTTTTTTAATTTTTTTTTTCCCAGATTTTCCATATATGAGGGAAGTGCACAGCCAAAGAAAGATGAAATAAGCAAATGAGGCATTTCTGACCACTGCAAATACAACAATCCTTGGTTTTAAACAGTATTCAACCTTATGCATTCTTCCCTGTGTCACTGCAATATTACAAGTATAATCTAGAAAATAAGCTTCTGCAGACAACAAATGGTTCTTCGTGGTATTTGTATATAGAAGAGGGGTGGAATCTCTGCCTAAATGTCAAGCACAATGTGTGCATTAGTTTCAGCACTGTCAGTATGCTGTAATTAATTGCTGTCTTGAGACCAGCAATGGAACTATCAGTACTAGTTCCAGTATTATCAGACATACAAAAAAGGACATTATGCAGTAAAAAGCTAATATTTTTCTCCTATGACCATGTATAGTTACTTCTACTCTTTCTATATCTGCAGCATGAGGATTTTTTTGCATTTATAAAAGACTTTATAAACATTAAACTATAGGACCCCATTGTTTTCATTATTTGAAAGGTTTAAATTTTAGTGTTACAACACAAAGTGGGCTGAAATACTATCCAGAAATAAATATCCAAATGGTATATGGTAAAAAAAAATAATTGTGAGGATAAGTTTGTCTCCAGAGGTTTCTGTTCTGTGAGTCTTTATTTCTCCATCTTCTAATTGCTCAAAATTTGTTTTATCTTGGCTACAGAAATATAAAAATATTAAAAGCACCTAAATCTTGTATATTTTTATTTGAACTTTGCACTATTTTTTTAGAGTTCTTAGATTTACAAGCCCTGAATAAAAAACCCAAATCATAATATAATTTCTGTACAGGGTGGTTTTGGGGTTTTTTTGGGGTTTTTTTTTGTGGGACCTGTAACTGCAGAAGAGCTTATAGACTAATTATCTGCTGAATTTCAAGTTTTCTGAGTTTCTGTGTATACAACCTCCATAAGTGTTGTTACATCACTATTAACTCTAATAGAAGTACAGCTATGATAGTGATCACTTCCTTTGGTTTTCTCATCAGAGTTTTGTACTGATGCCTT
The DNA here is from genome assembly GCA_013399135.1 of Heliornis fulica. Classification (NCBI taxonomy): domain Eukaryota; kingdom Metazoa; phylum Chordata; class Aves; order Gruiformes; family Heliornithidae; genus Heliornis; species Heliornis fulica. The sequence goes on from VXBZ01002873.1 coordinate 58,394, forward strand.
CTTTTTCAGCAGTTTATTGAAATTTAAGAAATTTTAAGCAATTAATAAGAGTTTGCACCACATTTTTTCATGTTATATATAGCTCTGAACTGATTCTACATATTTCAGAGCTTTTAATTACGATTTTATCAATAGATTGGTTCCTCTAGTCAAACTGACCTACTCACTTTCCTTGAGTGACTGTTAAGGCCAGACTGTTTTCTGAGAGTAAAAATGGTGATCAGAGGACTGGAGCATCTCTCCTATGAAGACAGGCTGAGAGAGCTGGGGTTTTCCAGCCTTTAGAGAGAGAAGGGAGACCTTATTGCAGCTGTCCAGTATATCTGAAGTAGCTAGAGGATTCTTTATTATGGGGTGTAGTATCAGGACAAGGGTAATGGGTTTAAAATGAATGGGGGAGATTTAGATTAGATATTAGGAAGAAATTCTTCCCTGTGAGGAAGGTGAGTCACTGGCACAGGCTGCCCAGGGAAGCTGTGGCTGCACCCAGATCCCTGGCAGTGTTCAAGGCCAGGTTGGATGGGGCTTTGGGCAACTTGTTCTAGGGGAGGGTGTCCCTGCCCATGGTGGGGGGCAGAACTAGATGATTATAAGGTCTCTTCCAACCCAAACTATTCTATAGTTCTATGATTCTTTGTGTAACTGTGTAATTTTAATATAAGCTTTTGGAATTAGTGGATTATTATGTTAGCTTTTTAAAAGAAACTGAACTCTAGACTTACTTAGATTTTAAAATAATCTATATTTATGTGGGGACTTACATAATTACACAGTCTATAGATAAGGTAATCAAATCTCAAGAAATTATGTCCACTGTGGTCAGCAAATATTTACTAACCAAGAGCTATCTTTTATATTTGCTGGGATGGTGGTCTTTTCGTATCGGTACTTCTACAGAACCTAAGAATTTCTTCTTCACATACACAGAAAAGTCCCATTGACTTTTATATACCAAGTATAAACACATAGCTAGGATATATGTTTGAATAGACATCAAGATGTAGGCACAGAGGCAGCATGAGCCTGTGTAATTATATAATGAGATATACAACTTCAGAAATAAGTACAAAAAGGTGATAAAAATCTGTTTCTGTGGCCAAAACTCAAAGGGATAGAATTCCTTCTAACATAGCACACTATGTACTTCTAAACATCCTATACTGAGACGATGAATTCTCTTTAAAAATGACCCAAATCATCATCCTAATGATTAGGTTATCACAGAAACACAGAATGTGTTAGGTTGGAAGGGACCTGTAAAGGTCATCCAGTCCAACCCCCCTGCAGTGAGCAGGGACACATTTAATGGGTTCAGAAACCTGCATTTCAAAGTCTGTCTCTCTCAAAGACAAAACGAGCTTGTGTCACCCAACAATACTTGCTTAAACCTGCATCAGTAAATTCACACTGTATTTTGGTATCTTTCTCTGGTAAACAACAGAGCTATTTCACCAAAACCATCAAAGTTCACTTGTCATCCCAAGACACCTGCAATCAGCCATCACTGGACATGTAACAGAGGTGCTATAGAATTAATATTATCAAAATGTTTTAACAACTGGCTCTATCTACTGCAATACAAAAGGAATTAAACCGGAGTCAGTGTGGAGGACTTGTATTGTACAATAACCATGCCACCCCAGAATGCAGTATTGTGATTGCTAGTGTCTATCATCTATGTGGTTAATTAAATATTAACCTATTAATTTAATAGATTAATAACACCTCTGAGCTCAGGCTCCTCAGATCTGCCCTGTCTCAACTGCTGTGACAGTAATTCTACTGTTGAGTGGCTTTTTATTTTCTTTCTTTTTGGGTATTGGGACCAAAAAGAGCAGAAAAGTGTACATAACATCCAAGAAAAGGGATAAATCTAAAGAGTATGTACTAAAAGTGTACATGTAACATCGATTTTTTTGTACATACACATATACACACACATGCAAGAAGGTGTGCTTTCTTTTGCCAATAAATAAGATTGGGAGCACAGTAATACTGTGCAGCACGTTGACTTCAAACAGTTCATGGTGTTAAAAAAGGAAAATGTCTGAAACTTACATCTGGGTGATGACAGCAGCTTCGGTAGGGAGTGATACTCTCAAAATTATTCTGTCCATTCTCCTGGTATCTGAAAGTAACTGACAAAAAAGCTGCTGAAAAGAACATTTCTTAACTCTTTCCTACTTTTCCCAAGTAGGATACTCAAGACATACTCGTGCCATTTAAAGATTTCTCAGAATATGCCTGAGTTCAGATGACAGAAAAGACTTCAATCCAGGAAAAATGCGGTGAGGTACCTCTTGACTTGGTAACTAGCTATGTGATAACTGTAATAGATAGCCTCTCAAAGAAGCAGTATTTTAAAATGGTATCTGTGACAGAATATAACATTACAGGAATGTGTTTGTGCTCAACTGGTTTTACCAATGTTTTTAAGAAAAACTTAAAACAAAGCAATGTTTCAAACAATGTATTAACTGAAGGAGGCTGATGATGATGCAGAGAGGCTTAGACATAACTGGTTTCTGATAGCTAGATCTAGTATTTGCAATCTATGTCACTTCTTAATTAAAATTAAAAAAAAATGTGGGTTACTGAAAGGATATTTTCTGAATTTCTTTTACAAAAATATTTTCAAAGAGTAGAAGAAATGTTGAAGTAGCTGGCAGGTAACATACATCTTCCTAAAGCGTTGTGTGGTGACCATTTATAGGTATAGTTTTGAAATGCTCAAAACTCATATTTCACTCAAAAATACTCTCCTATCCCTTGGTTACTTGCAAAGATATATATTCTGATGGAATAAACTCTGACTTTTTTATGTGGCTCCTCTAATACATTAGTATAATGCTTTTATTGAGAGAATCAAATCTGAAAGCAATTCACTGATGAGGTCCAACCATTGCATCACTGATCCCTATTTGACATTTCTTGCTTCACTCTGTGGAAGAGAGAATTTCACCTCTTTTTGGAAACATATAACAAAGAGAAAGTTTTTTATCTACCTCTTCTCTGACTGTCATTTTATATGACAGATTTTCATTCCAAAGCATGCTGCTCACCTTCCTTTTAAACAGAGCATTAAGTAAAAAACAATCAATATAAGAGGTAGAAACAACAATGCACATATTGGAATTTTAATATAAAGCCTGAGATCATCTAATCAAGAAATATGCAGTACATTCCAGATTAGTTCACTGATGCAGATGTAATGGCCAAAGAACAGATTTCCATACTGTGATGAGACAGGGCTTCCCTTCTCCTTCTCCCTTTTATTACCCACACAGATGCAACTAACCTAGATATTTTAAAATTAGTAAGGACTGCAATTTAATTTGCATTGATTGGCACTTGTTATTTGATATATTCACACAGGCTGTTTTTCTTTGCCTTAGCTGCTTACACTGAAAACCCCACAAATTTCCTCAGTGTTAACATACAGTACCCAAGAAGGGCATGGTGATTTCCTTCAGATTCCTCTTTGCAATTTTGTCCTCATTTCATTCCCTTTTAATTTCACAGAGAAGTTTCTGGGAAAGTGTTAAGACAGAGTAGCATTTTTTTCCATTATTTTTGCATCTAAAACTAATATTACAGCTAGAACCAATGACAATATAGACAAATACTGCAAAAGTACCCCAAAAGCTTATTACAAAAATAATTCAAGACCACTGTCCTCAGCTGGGCCAAAGGTCTGCCCTGAGAACAACTGCTATTAGCTACAGAGGAGTAGTTGCCAAGAGGCAGAAGTATGAACCAGCTCATTCTATGGAGCATCCATTCAGTTTCTAGCACATGTGGCTGTTAATTCAGAGACTATGTAAATTCTCACTGTATTTGTGAAGTATCAAAACTATACTGTTATGTTGACAACAACCAGTACCTTGACTCCATTAAGAGAAAGATTCTATTACACCAAGTACAGTATAAACATACAATCTGTGCCATAAAGAATTATCTAAAAAAAACTTAGTAGAGAAAATCTCCAGGGCTAAGGGGAGTTTAGGAATGGAAGAAAAAAACCCCAGAAATTAAAGCTTATCTTATATGGTTTATATAGCTTTTAAAATAAACTCTGGTGAAAAGAACAGAGGTTTGGTATTCACACTGCTATCTTTTTCAACTCATTAATGGCCATCCTTTGTGATTTAATTTGTGCCCTAAAAAAAGCAGAATACATTTTGTTTGTAGTTGTGCAATATCTGGCTAATCAAATGTTTCTTGATGGAGATCTCCTGAGCTGCAAGACAAAATTCAATTCCAGCTATATAGAGTGTATAAAATTACGCACCAAGAGATCCAGGCCTGCTCTTCTTTTTTAATCCTAGAAAAAAAAATGTTTTAGTAAACATAATCTGCTTGAAAACAAACATAATAATGTATGGAAGTGAAATTCCTGAGAATGACAGTTGGATATTCCTCAATTTCTTTGTAATTTCTTTATTTTCAGTTCATGATGGTGTGAAAAAAAAAACCAAAAAAACAACAGAGTACTCTGAAAGAAAGACAATAATTCTGAAGTGAAAAATTCCTGTTCTTCAATTTGATAGTAGACTGGGCACAGTGACAGTGCAGATTGTAGATGGATAACTAAGCCAAAAAAAAGACATTTTGCTGAAGTGCAGGACTCCCTCAGAGAACACTGATTCTCACAGAGCTGCCCACATGAACTTTCAGTATTTACCTTTAAAAAACTTGTAAACTTTAGTTTATTCAGACAATAATTCTCTTACAAGCAATATAAATCCCTATCTTTACTAACTCCTTATTTCAAACTGAAAATATAAGCTGTGTAAGGTAGGATGTGGTTCAAACTACTGAGAAAACATTTTAATTCTTAACTGTGCAAGGGACGCTTTTTCCCTACAACAGCTCTTCTGAATGCAAAGTTACAACAGTGGCAATGTTGCAATTTACAAAGGTGCTAATGAGCTTCTTTAAATAACAGAGATTATTGGAGTAACATTCCTCTGTTTTGATTTTACACTGGCAGAGGAGTTTCACACAATGTGAGAGAGCATCATAATTTGCTTTTCTATTTCCTTTCCTTACTTCAGATAGAAAAAAAGCTAAGGAAAGTGTCAAATAAAATGACACTAATTTATTTCTATCAAATGTTTCCCTATTAAAGCTCATTTTCTTATGCAAAACAAGAAAATGGAACAAGGAGGGGTAATTCCTTCACTGGGTAAATACAAGCTCCCTTTATTGCTTTTCAGAATGTTACATGTTTCCAAAATGACAGCAATACTCACTCGTGCCATTTTAGCCAAGTATTTATCAAAATATATTTAAGGATTTAAACACTGAAAAACATTCAGATGAGGCATGTTTTCTGTTTTGTTTCTCACATTGAACTTTTTCCTGGCAATGTGAAAGGAATTTGTTTTGGGTTTTTTGCTTCAGAGATTTTAATTTATGGAAAAAAAAAAAACCAACCCAGATGCTTGACAGCAACCCTCCATATGCATAGGGAACTACACAAACAGCAGAAACCGAAATTTTCTTAAAGAGGGAAACAATTCTTTTAGACAAATATAGCAGCTCCAGAAACCATGGTAGGATTCAGTCCAAGTGTTTATGAAATGTTACACAGCAATTTCCAAAGACAAACCAAACAGAACTCAAGGAGATATTGCCTCCAGTAATGTACAGATAATATACACTACACCAAATGCAACCACCAACATAAATGGGCATATACCGCTTTTAAGTTACAGGCACACTGAACCCTTGATAGCAAAAATTAATTTAATCTACTACTTAAATTATCTAATCTCTTTTAAATGCTTGGTTGTTTCTAAGGACATGAATATTCTTAACTAAAATAAATGACAGTGCTTGATTCTTTGGACTTCTTTGCTTTAAAGGGTGTTAGACCAGGAGTCATGGTTTTATCCCAGCTGAGAGCTGAACTCCTCGCAGCTGCTGTCTCTAAAATGATGGAGGTGAAAGGATAGAAAAGACCAACAAAGATGGACAAACCTCATGGGTTGGGATAAGGATAGTTTACTGGGACAGTAGAGAGAGATAGCAACAATAGGACTTTAGAATAAAATACATAAAAACAGTGATAAAGGATACAATTTCTCACTGAACTGCACACCTCAGGTCATACAGCTCAGAGCTGTCCCAGAACCGGATCTCCTCCAAAACTGCACGTCCTGAAGCTGTGCCCTCCTCCCCCACCAGTCACCCTTTATACCATAGCATGATGTAGTTGGCATGGAATACTCTCTTTAGCCTGTTTGTCCTGGTTGTGTCCACTCCCAGCTTCCTGGGTGCCCCCCACCTTCTAGTTATGAAGAACTGAGAAGACCTTGACTGCTTGGCAACAACTAGAAACATCGAGGTGTTATCAGAGCCACTCTCATCCTAACTCCAAAACGTGGCATTCCACCGGCTGCTAGAACAAAAATTAACTCTACCCAAGCCAAAAACAGGACACCAGGAAAAAATGAGAGCCAGTTGCACAGTCTACATATGTATCTCCAAGTCATGCTGGGCTGTTTCACCAAGTCCTCACTGCTCTCCATAACGGTACAACCAGTACTGACGGTGTTTTTATGTGTGACAGAAACTTTGTGGTTTCATTTTCCTTGGCTTCTCTTCCTTCTTCTCCTATCATGTATGGTGTTGCTACCAGGTGGTTCAACATTAGTTCTCTACCCCTTCCCTCTCAAAACTTCAGGTCATGAAGGTGCACACTGGAGCTTTCTAGGTAGCATTTAGAATTATGTCTGAAGAGTCCGTGGTAGAATAATCAAGTTTACACCAAACTGCATGCAATTTAAATTGTATTATTTAATGGAAAACACACCCTAATTACATAAATAAATCACTTTCTTGGTGTTTCATTTTTAAATACAAAATATGAAGTTCTGTCATAAAAAATAATTACTAAGTATTTCTTAATAATCATGCTGATAAATACTTATTTATGCTTAGGACATGTCCTTTATACTTAGGATATGTTCCATATCCTCTGAAGACATCAAGTTTCGTGTATTTTTCTCTTCCTAGAGCAGCTGCCTGTCATTTTAATTTAGGTATTCAAATGGGGTATTGGATGTTCTGCCTTAAGATTAGTTTGTGCAACACTTTAAGTGCAACAAGGGTACCCTGAGAAACTACTGAGAGCTCTGAGAAATCATGTATGACAACAGTAACATGGGGCCTACCGGATAATCACATTATTGTTTCAAATTCCCCAAACATCATCTGTGGGGAAAAATATTTCAGAGGTTTTGTCACAACTTTTTGTTGAAATCAAGTAAACCCACAGAAAACAGATGGAGACACCATCAAGAACCTGACAAAAATGTAAATATGAAATTTCACAAACTGAAAAAGTTTTGCAGATTTACTGAAGAAACATTTCAAAATTGTTTCAACTGCTAGAAGAACATTTAGTTTAGGACTTAAAAGTAAACAGTTTATTTGCATACTGTGGTTTCTGTTATTGTGAGACATCCTTTAAATAGGTTTACAAATCAAATAAAATTGTAGAACTTGATCTAGAATCATAGGAAAATATCTAACTACATGGCTTTGAAATTTGTCTTTCAGTAAATCCTTGTTTTTGCTCCACCTCTTCAGACAAAAATTTCTGAATCTGTCTGAAATACTCGAGAACTCAGGTGAAGGAATACTGGTACTCCTCTTCTCATTAATAACTTCTCTTATTTATTAAAATAAAATTTATCAGCACAGGAAAAGAACAAAGCACACATTAAAATGTAAGTATAATAGAGATTAAACATGAATGTTTTCTGGTACCTTTAGTCAAAAGCACTTTGATGCTCAAAGTGTTCCTAGAGGCACAGAAATTTGACAAACTCAGTGAGACAACAGGATCCTCCAAAATACCAACAGTAAAAGAAAGCAATGCTATTGTGAGAATGCTATGTTGCAGAAGTGAGATTGTGGGAGAACACAAAGCTTGCTCCATCCCTCCTATTTTGTACTAAATAGAGAATAACTTTGTTTTGTTAGAGTGATTTTTCAAACAAAAGCTCCCCCCTCGCAACCCCCCACATGCCTCAAGAAAAAATAATAAGCTTTTGTATTACTAATAAAATTTTTTATCATTATTTTTTTAATTGTCAAACTTCTCTGGTCTAATTCTATAAACAATATACTTGAGAGTACTTTTAAAAAATTTTTTGTCCATGTGAAAAACACTTATTATCTTCTGCATATTCTTTTTATGGACCACAATGATGTTTTCCTGGCATTAAAGCTTTCAAGGTTTTGACAGACATAGAGAGTTGGGGTCATTCAGCCTGAAGAGAACTTTTAGCAGCCTTTCAATACACAAAGAGGCTTTTCAATACCTAAAGAGGGACAGGTTTAAGGGTATGGAGTGGTAAAACAAGTGGTGACTGTTTTAAGCTGAAGGAGGGGAGATTTAGATTAGATATTGGGAAAAAATTCTTCACTATGAGGGTGGTGAAACATTGGCTCAGGTGAGCCAGGAAAGCTGCGGATGTCCCCTCTGTGGGAGAGTTAAAAGCCAGTTTGGATGGGGCTTTGGGCAACCAGGGTTAGAGAAGGTGTCCCTATGGCAGTGGGTTGCAACTAGGTGGTCTTTAATGTTCCTTCCAAACCAGACCATTCTCTGGTTCTGTGATTGCTGATCACTAAGCTCACAAAGTTTCAGAACACACACAACAGTACATGAAAGCTGATTGTACACACTACATAATTGGGGGTGTGGGGTGGTGTAGTTATTTATGTGCTTCATTAAAGAAGTTTTTCATTGTATTTTGCATATAAAAACAGTTACATTGTTTCTTTCAGCCTCATTCAGATGCAGAAGTTATGCCACATTGTTTTCTTCATTTAATTCATTTGAGACATCCTTAGGACGAGTCCATATGATTTACATTTTTGGCACTGATACCCAAAAAACAGTGCTTATTTCTTGATAATATATGCCATTACTCCCATCTTTCTTTCTAATCACTTTTTTTACAGGTTTTTTGCAGGTTTCCCTCTGGGCTTTCTTGCAATTGTATTCTTATGTCTGCCATTCTTCTTGATCTAATTTAATCAGTAAGACAACGCATTTAAGCGTCCTCTGTTTAATATGCTGAACTTAAGTCTATCATAGGCATAAAAGAAAAGCTCACATAATGGATTTCTCTATAATTTTAAAGTCATTTCTGTATGTGTGTGAAGGTATATGTTAAAATATTTCCAGCCTCTGCTCTTAAATCAATTTATGGATTTTTGACAAAATTTTCAGTATCCTTCTAGTCCATTAAGAACTGTATTTATATACAGCAATAAATGACTGTTAATTTTTCCCTGTTTTCTTACCCGTGTTCAGTGATGTCTTAGGTATCATGTGAACAAAATACATAAATAAATAAGCTACCAATTATTTTTATTCCAAATTCCAAGTCAAAATTTGTTCTAATTGAGTTTTGATGCATCTCTCCCTTCATTTTCCCAGACTTTTTCAACTTTCTGCCCCTAAAAGAAACCTAAATTATTATTTCCAGTTCTCAGACACTGTGCTGCACAGGAAAAGTGTTTCTTTAAGGCACACACCTCCATGCTAAATCAAAAGTGGAGGTTAACTCATTCACCCTTGCAGCACTGAGAGCAAAGAAACTGAAGCATAGATGAACACTGTAGCAAAGCATTTCAGCAGTCTTCAAACCACTCAAAACTTTCATGCATATGATGTCTGTTCAAGATCTTTTTAAAGTCACTATAATAATAATAGGAGTCATTAGCCTGAGCTGAAATCAAAGAGAATATTTTGGAACTGGTACCTTCTTCAGATCCTTCTAAATGACTGTCAATTTGTTTTCAAAACCTGCCTTGAAAAAAAAATCTGAGTTTTAGCCCATAGCAGCCGCATATAAAGCCACAACACTTAACCTAAATAAACTCCCTTATTACTGATTAATGCTCTCCACTGTTATTGATTTGTTCTTTGTTTAAAGCAAGCTATAAATCCAATAAAAAAGCCAATACGGGCTTTTTTTAACAGAAACGGATTTCCTGAGTTACTCCATCACATCAGAAAACAATGTCACAAAATTGTCTTCATAAAACTGAAGATCCCTGTCTTACAAGCTTATTATTTGACTTTTTGTTCCTGTGTTCCCAGTGAAAGATAGCTTTTACCTGCTACGAAGCTTTAGCAAGACATTAAGGGCCTTCTAATTTATCTCTTTTAATTTTATTCTTGACCAGGTTACAAATACTCAAAATTTTATAATTTTTTTTATACAGTTATTTCCCTTTCTCAAAGAGTAACCTCTGAGACTGCACACATTTGATGTACTACAAGATGTATCTTGATAGGGTGGAAAGACAAAAACAACCATAAGCCCCTAATCTTAGTGCTGAGACACCTCTCTATTTGAAGCCATAAACAAATTGCTTACCCAGCTGTAATGTGACATCTCACAGTGACAGCGCAGGGGACAATCAAGGAGAGGGATTTCATGAGGGAAGATGGCAAGCAGACTGTACAGACTGGAATCAGCCTACCTCTACCTTTGGTTGGTGCAAATGGGAAGTAGCTCCCTGGAAGGCTGTTATCCTCCACGGAAAGTTCCTGGTCACCAGCCAAGGGAGAGGCACAGAGAGGAGTGACCCTCAAAGTCACTAAAGCAGCTCAAAAAACTGAAACCACGTACCTGTCTCTTTCTCATAGTCATAGGTCTTCATCCAACATCTGCTCTTGGTTACAGTGGAGACCCACAGGTGTCAAAGAGCTCTGAAAATCTACTTGCCAGTACAATGTACTGCAATAGCTTAGTTTTCTTGTTGCTGAGAAGTAGCCTTTCTGTGCTGAGTCAGCAGGCCTGATTTCACAGAGATCCTAGAGGCAAAAAATTGTCATTATTTAGTCTACATAGAGTTAAAAATACCTATACATGTATAGTTTTTCTTAGAGAGGTAGAAAATGTTTTATACTTGTATACAGAACAGAGAAAATTAATTTTAATAGTTCCAGCCAGAAGTAGGTCATGATTACTATTTTGTTTGGTCATAAATGCTATTTTTTCCTGTGGAATTCCTTACCACAGACATCCCCTTCATCTTCTAGGAAGAAAATTTGATCATTTCCAAAATTATGATGATAGAATATTATTTACTTTTTTGTGATCATAAATCAACAATAAATAAGCTTTGATGCATTTCTGCTATCGAGAGGTACAAGTGCATTACTGAGAATAAATACTGTCCTGTTGCTACAACATGAATAATTCATCGTGACTAAGATCTCTTCATCTTTATTTTCCACTATGCTTCTTCCAAAATGCAGTCTTGGGAACATAATTTATAGAAAGTGTACATTTTTTATGTACTTTATCTTATTCTCTGAACTGTCACTCTCTACTTTAAACACCGAAAATGTCATTCTCATTAAATTTAATTATAGAGTATTCAGTTTAATAAATAAGCTCAGAATTTATCAATATGTTATTTGCTATTACCAGCTGGAGTGGTATGCTATTTATACATAGGACTATTGTGCTTTGTGCCCTTTCTTTACTGGCAGTGTCCACAGAAGCACAAAATCATATATAAGGTAGCAAGTACAATAACAGACATTAATTTACTCAGCACCTAGTATGTCTGCTACCTAAAAAGAGACATGGATATCATGTAATGTAATAGCAGGCTTTGTTTGTTTTGTTTTTAGTTTTTTTTTTTAATCAGAATGGAACAGAAAATCAAGTGAGTTTTTACCTGTGCCATTATTTTAAATTCTAAACATATTTTCAGAAGAGTAACTTGCTTTAGTAAGTTATTTATCACAAATTTGATTTGTTCACTCTCCAAATCAAGAATGTTTTTTATTGAATGTTAGATTTGTATTGTTATTCTTTATTCCAAAGATCAAAGTCTTTCATATCCTACAACACAGGCTGTTTCATCAGAAGTCTATTATTAAAATGCAGTTTTGTTTTATGAAAAATATTTGCACTCATATACAAAGTTAGAGCTATCTTACTATAAAAACAATTGCTGTGAACAAAGGTGGTTTTTACTCTTTTTTTCATTTAACAAACAATAAACATTTCTGTTCTGAATCATGAAAATTCAGGTTTTTTTTGTGGAGATAGGAAGAAAACATCAAATGCTATTTGAAATAAACCTTCAAACCAATATTGTGTCCATTTTTACCAGAGAGCTTATCAGTTGTTCAAGCTGTATATCCTTGTTTCAGATTTGATGACTTAGTGAATAAAAAACCCACAGCTAATGAGAATTCTCAATAGCTTTCTCCATTTTCACGCTGTAATACTGGGTAAACATGGAGAAAAATTTACTCTAAACTTAATAAAGGACAATTAACTGTATGAAAATACTGAAGCCGCTTCAAATATTGATACATTTGGCAACTGCAGTTTCTTATCAAGTGGATATAATAGAAATAAGTGAGAAATAAAAGTGACTGTCAGTAGAAACAGTGAATTAATCTGCACAGTTTAGGAGTGCTAACATATGTCCAGATTTGCCTTTGGTACATCCTGCTAAGGACCAATCTCAAAGCTGTCCCATGCAAATGAATGCAAAAGGAAAGAAAATGAGAGTGTGCATTTGAAAGTCAAAGTGGTTTGTTCAGTGTAGCTTGTGATCTAAAAAAAAAAAAAAAAAAATCAGAATGGAAAAGGAGAAAGGAATTTCACTCTATATATTGGAAAAGCGGCAGAAAAAATAAACAGATGTTTTAAGATGGCATAGTAACTACTGATCAAAGTACTACTGGGTGCATGGAAAGAGTGAATGGCATTTACATTTGAATGAAAATCAAAATGAAATCTAGGAATAGCAACAAAAAATACTAGAAGTAGGACAAGACTGTTTAAATGTTGCACAAAACTGAAAAAAAAAAAGAAATAAGAATGTATTTGACGGCTATTACTAGCGAAAAAATCAGAAAGGGAAAGTCTACAAAAGCTTCCTTTCTACAGACACTGGGGGCCTTTTAAAGAAGCAAGGTGGTGATTACTGCATTTCTTTTCTCTGCTTCATTCATAGGACAGGTGTTTAATTCTGCAGATGTTTTTAAATTCACAGCCCAAAGGAATTCATCATGTGAAAAATAAAGACTGGAGTAACAAATAGCTCAGCAATGAAAAAAAGAAATAGCAATACTGACAATGAAATTACTAAAAAAAATTGGGATGTGTATCTTGTGTAAGATAGTATTTTATTTCAGGTACTGAATCTGCACCAAGTGACAGAAAATCCAGTTGGTATTACTGAAGGATGTCTTCTTCAACCTTTGGCTGCATTTCAAGGAATTTCTATACAGCAATTCCAAATCCACTCACAATTGCATTCATGAATATTATCTCAATTAAAAAAACCCCAAAACATCCAGTGTATATGTTCACAATATGGTCATGCATACTTTCTTATAGATATCACTACCAGTCCATATGAGATCTGAATGAGATATTTTATTTGTATAACTGGAGAGATTCCTGATATTTAAAATCTCTTTTAACAGCTAAGTTATCACGCATCATAGGCTGGGGCTATTGCTTGCAGCTGTGCATTTGAAAGAAGTGAAATCTACACTTTTACCAATATAAAAACAGCTTTACTGTACACACAGCAATGATATTTACCATGATTTGTTCATCTGAGCTAATGAAAGTCTCATCTCTACCATCAGAAAATCATAACAACAATAATCAATTATCAAATCCCATTAAAAGTGAAAATGAGGACTAACCTCATGCTGCAGCAGCCTCTCTGACTCTCATATCATTAATCACATTTTATAAACAATCATCAAATCTATAGTCCACTATGGATGCACAAACTGCCTCACAAAACATTCAGTCTGCTCACTAATTCCTTTCCTTCTGTTCCGAATATAGGGACATGTTCATATTCCATATTTAATCGATTTCAACTCAGAAATCTGGAAAATCCTGGGATAAAATAGTAATTCGAGTTAATGAACCAATAAACTGTTCATCTCTTCACAATTAAAAAATGTGGGTTATATAAGCCTCTTTCTGTACATAAGGATGTTTCTTAAACTGAATAACCCCAAAGGGAGCCTAACTGCACCCTTCTTGGGTTTTTTTCACCACACTAGACTAGCTGAATATTTGAGATAACCATGTGTGAGAAAAAATGGCCTCTTCCCAATGTTTTCCCAGTGCTTAAACCATAAAGAAGCTATAATGCTGAACTGTAATGCTAGCAATCTGCTAGTACCGCGGCGAAAGCCCTGTTATACCTAGAAGCATGGGTGTCAGAGCAGGAAAACAAGATATGCCTTATTTTTATGCCCTTTTTTATGCCTTATTTTACCTTGCTCTTGTCAGTTTATCAGGAATAAATCGAGGGCAAGGTTTCTTTTGTTCTTATAGGCATCACAATTCAGTGAGAAATTAAAACTTGCTTCTCCCTCTGACGTTTTTCCCCTGATATTTATCTTTTTGAGGTCCTCAGGCTCCAAGTCAGCCTACCTTCTTTACCTACGGCTTTTCTGGGCACAGCCTTCAACAACCTGCATAAAGGAAAGTTGAATGTAGATTAGAGTCTCTCACAAAACTAATACTGGATCTTTACTTCCAAGCTGAAAATGGTTCTTTGATTATTGTGGACACCTTGATGCAACCATTCCTGCCCAGCTGGATGCCATTAAGAACCAGAACCAGACTGCCACAGGGCATCCTGACAGTGGTATTTAAAAACCCATTAAGACAAACCTTTAGTGCAACCAAGATTTTACAAGTATTAAATTAGGAAGGAAAAATACTCACTTCCAAATTAAAATAGAAAAAGATGTTATTTTAAAATTGTTCCAGGGAAGTTTACATAAGGCCATTTGACTATTCAGTTCAGAATTTTTTTTTATTTTTTTTTACAACTATTGGCAGCTGGAGGGGGGGAAGGAAAGGGGCAAACAGAAGAAGAAAAAACAAAAGTAGTAACACAATCGTGTAATGAACGTGTAGTTTGTAAAATAAGAATAACATTACAATTCAAAGAAAACATGCTCAAAGTGTAATATTTAATTTTTAAATTCATACAAGCTAAACAATAAAAAATCCTATTTCAAATCTATAGTGAATATTTAAATTACAAAAATACTTATAAAGTTAGCATTAACTGCCAAGAATTTATCTCAGTGAAAGAAGATGAGTTACTTTTCTTTTCAGGAAGCTACTGTAGAGCCATGATCATATACTGCTTTTATAAGCCTCCTCACAGACAGGTAATACTACATAGTGGATATAAGACAAGTCAATTACAAATGGAAAGATATAGTGAGTCAAAAAACTAAATTTTATGAATGTGGGACATGAATTTCTAGACAGGTAATTTGAGACAAAGGGACACCACCATTTTGTTTGGCCTATAACTATTTTTCTATATTTTTCTTTTCCAAATTTATTTTTCAGATCAGGCTTAGACTACATCTTCTCTTAAAGTGTTTCTGGCTAACTTCTAAAACAAAGCATAACAGAGGTTCATCTCTAAAACACAGGCAACACAAACAAAACTATATGTGTAAAATAACCAAAGAAGTTCTACTTCATCGATAAAACTTAGATTTTTAAAGATGGCGTAGCTAGATTTCTTGCACATCCCCCTACTTTGACTTGTATTTCATATTATTTAATAATGCTTATCACAGAGGTTTCAAGTGATTAATAGATAGTCTACAACTTCTGGTTTTAATAAGCAAATAAACTCAGAGGAACTAAGCAGTTAGTCTGGCTCCTGACTTCATTAACACACACTGCTGGTGTAGCAATAGAAGCGTGAGATGTGATATTTACTGTATTTACTCTAAGAATGATACATCAGGGAAAATAACGATGTTCAGTTTATGCTCTGGAACTTTGAACAGAATCTGCTAAGTAATAAGGAAAGTTAAGCAGGCCAATAAAATGAAAATAAAGAAAACACTGAACTTTACAGAGTAATTACATAAAGCATTCCCATTTATCTAGAATCAAAGAATCATACATTGGTTTGGGTTGGAAGGCTCTCAAAGACCATCTAGTTCCAAACCCCAGCCATGGGCAAGGACTGCCTTCCCTAGGCCAGGTTGCCCAAAGCCCCATCCAAAGCCCCATTTAGTCCTGTTATTTAGTATTTCACATTAAGTCCTCCACTCTTACATGGAAATTAAGTATTTATTCTAAAGTGTATCTAAAAAGAATATCCATTGCTATTTGTCAGCAAAGTAATTAAATTAATTTGTGATAAGTAATAATAATAGCAAATAATATGAAAGTGAATTAGCAGTATTTGAACTTTTTTTGGCAATGTCACTGAATCAGTTAATCATAACAGGTTGAATCTCATTCACAATATGAGAAGTCTTTGCTTTTCATTATGTCTCTACAAAATTAAGGCCATCCAGGTGTATTAATTTCAGAAGTTGTGTAACTAGGTTTTAATTTCATCAAATTCCTTAAGTACAAAACCAAAAATATTTCTTTCTGTCTAAAACTTAAGTATGGAACCTCTTGGAGGAGCTTAAACTACATATATATCAAAATGGCATATGTCGTGTCGCAGACATGAACTTTAGTTCTGATAGAGAGTTTTGGCTTAAAAAAGGACGTGGAAAAGTATGAAATGTCAAGTACCTATTTTACCTTTTCCAACAGATTTTTAAGTATTCTATTTCAATATTTTCAAAGTGAAACTTCATCTCAAAGTGTGAGTGTTTTAGACCCTGACTAAATTTAAAATAACAATAGGCAAACAAAATTATTTTAAATTACTCAAACACATTCCTTCAGTATATCACCCTTTCCCTTTTTTTTTTCAGTTGAATTATCTTCCTCTTCCTACAAATAGCCTTTACACCTCCTGTCAAAAGTATTTCCTAACTCCCAATTTTTACTATAATCTCTGGCCTTAATTCTTCATTTACTCATTTCTCCAGTGCGCTGAACTGCCAAGCAAAAATTTGAGGTTAGAGAGAATGAAAGAAAGAGATGAACCCTTTTCACCATTTTCCTTATTAATGACTGGTAGTTTAATTTTTTTTTTCTATTGTGTCCTACAGCACTCTAATAAACATTTAATTCTAAACCTTTTATGCTGTTTCTATTTAAAACCCCAGAATTTTTATGAATAAAAAATGGTAACAGTGTTTGTCTATATATTAAAAGAAATAAAAAGACCCAGTGTATCCTGTTTATATCTATGCTTTATGAAAATAAAGTTTCATTCTTGGTGGTTATTCCCATATATTCATTTAAGAGTTTATTTTTTATTATGGGAGCACTTTGCTCTGGGTGTTCAAAGGCTATGTATAGCTTTCACAGATGGAGACAAGAAGCAGTGAAGCATAGAGATAAAGCAGGAGAGATTCTCACATGACTAACTCTGCTCTGCTTCTCATTTCATGTGAAACAACCCATGATAAGGAAGAGCTGCAGAATGTGCACATCCATATTCCACTGTTGACAACATCAGTATTTTGATCAGCCAACAGAAAATTCAAATACATTCAAGAAACTGGATCCCTAGTGACCTGTGGTAAGGTGTCAGCATGCCTGCTGTTTATTGGCATAAGAGGCTCAGCTGAGTAAATACAATCTGGTGTTTTCAGCAAAGGGCAAGGAAAACAAAAAAAAACAAACCCAGACATAAAATATATTTGACACTTGGCTAATATATAAGGTCTAAACCAGGAGGGCTTCTCTCATACATTTAAGGAGTGTAAAATCGGATATTGATTATCAATGGTGCCAGAGACATGGGAAAAAGGAATGGCTAAGGATCCAAATTGTGAGATTTTATGCCTTTGGATGTCTGGTTACAAAGTCAGTGGAACACATGAGATTCCTTTTGCTGTTATTTTGACCAAAACAAGTTCCCCAATGCACCGTTCTTTACAAAGAAAGTATTAAGACAGTGAAACTTAGGCAATAAATGCAGGATGGGACCCTTAGTTTCAGCTCTTCCAGGGGGCACAATTCATTCTGCAGCTACCTACCTTCTCTTTAGAGGGTTAGTAAACATTTTTTTTTTAGTCTAATGTAGGGCTAATTTCATAGCAGAGAGCATTCAGCAAAACATGGCTACTGCCCCAATGAGTCTGTCATCTAATTTATCAAAGGGTAGAGCAAATGAATAGGAAAACAGTAAGAACAGCAACACAGATGAAGATGAGAAAGATAAGCACAGGTTAAACTTAGAATTACTGACAATATTATAAATTACATCTCAGAAAGCAATAATTTGCTATGTACTAGGAAATGCTTCAGCTATAAATATGAAAAATAATGAATGTCAAGCATTTTTTTCACCTGTGTAACTTCACTGTACATCTCCTTCTCTTCATTCAGACCACAGCTTGAGCACTGAAGCAGCAACCTCATCTTCCACCAAAATGACTTTACACAGCCTAGAAAGAGAACTAATTTTCAGGGATAGTGAAGTAATAATGCAAATCTGCCTACATTTTTACAATCAAATATGACAAAGTTCACTGTCTTTGGTGGAAATTTCCTTTATCATCCTTTACCAGTCTACTGGAAAGGTGACATTATATAGTGAAAGACATATTCTATCTCATTTGAAAGAATCACTCAAGCATTTCTCATCTCTGGTGATCGGTCTTACTTGCTATTTGCATCTTCAGATCACTGCCAATACAAAGGGAATTTCCTGACCTCAGATTACTTTACATGTCTCCGATCACTCACCTATTCCATTGTCTCATTATTTTCCAGTTTATCTGAAGGCTACAGCTACAAGAGGAATGACAAACAGCAGAAGAGTGAAAGGTGACACCTAGAGAAACGAATCTGAACCTCAAAGAAGTTTACCAAAGGGGAGTTCACCAATTTTTGCAGATATAAAAACCCCTACAGCTGGATGTACATGTGTAAAGGTGTTGATAGTTTATTCACTACCTTATTTAGTTTAGCAGTGGGGAAGGGATACACAAAGGACTAGAACCAAACTTCATATTCTCAGGTACCATTAAGTCAGATCCTCTAGAAGTGTAAGGCAAACTAACAAACTCCCTTTATGTCTACTACATTAAGGCGAGAGAGAACTTAAACTCATATTCACATTTATGTTCTAGGTTCTGAGCCACAGTGCCTCCCAATTTATGGTAATCAGGAGTTTGGGTTTTTGTTTTTTGGGGTTTTTTTTTTACTATTTGCTGAAAATCACAGATTGTTTAACTAGACTGAGACCAGAAGAGCACTTGTGCCTGGCACTACCAGGTACAAATCTGATCTTGATGCTTTCAGAGTTTCTGTAGGAAACATAGTATGGGACGAGTACAATGGCCAATAGTTTTCAAAGACAGACTTTTTCCTGATTGCAAACAAGGCCCATGTCTCTTGCTGACTTTCAGATCAGGTTCTTTAAATAACAAATGTCTCAAAGAGTGAAGGGTTATAAAACAATTACTAAGAACACAACCTAGATGACTAGATCCTCCAACTACTCCAGAAAAAATTCAGGGTCTCTAAACATCAGAAATAATTTTATGGTGACTTCGTAGTATATGATGAAAGAATACTTACTTTATCATTATATTAATGCAATATTAATACTGTATTTTAGGTACAGATAGTGATTAAGTTCAGAATAATGACCAAAATGGATAATTTTTCATAACTTATTATGTTCCCAAATACTATCACTTTTTCAGAGGCTTCAGTCATTAATATATTTCTCATTTTTGATATGATAAAAAACCACTGGTAATTACAGAAAATAATTATAAATATACATTAGAAAATTAGTCCTGAAACATCAAACATATCCTATGCAGAGCAAAGGGAAACGAGGTGAACTGTGTATTATAGCATTATGTAGTCAAGAGCAGTTTAAACTAGCACCATGAATACACCAGGTACTAAGTCTAAATTAGTGCAGTTTACACTATTACAACACAAATTTATATTTTCTGGTGCATTTTCTTGTTACATCTTAACATGCAGTGTGGATATGTAAAGTTTCACGGGAAAAAAGAGGTAAACCTAAAGTCTACTACTGCCCTTTCGAGCATCTTCAGAAAACTTCAGTTTTCTTTGCCTGTAAATGGGTCCAGTTCAAGTCAGCACAGAGAAAACTTTAAATTTAGCTGCTGACAGAAAAGTTTGTTTTACTGAATGGTGACTAAATGATATCTACTTGTTTGACCATTAAGTCTTTTTCAGGATGGTGACACTTGATCAGGATATCTTTGATTTTGGATTTCCATGTAAAGTTTTTAGGAGTCAAAATTTAGGAATAAACTTATTGCAGCAAAGATAATCCTTCCTCTTCAGCCTGTGACAAAGAGGTGGTGTAATTTCCCACTTTATAACTTTCTTTGGATTCCTGAGGGCTTAGCCTTTTCCCTAATATTCAGCTGTTAAATTTAGTATAGCACTGAACTCTTTGAATCACAACATCTATTTCCTAAGGTTGTTTTCAAGTGTCTTTATTATTAATCATTCAGACTCTCAAGTACCACTTTCTCCTCCATCTACTCAATATTCACCCCACGCTCCCCTTCCTGTTCCACAGTTCACTATTCAGTCACTAATTTTTGCTGGGTTCTCTCTTATTTCTGACTACTTTTTTTTTGATACAGTTCCAGTCATCTGCTGAACCACATCAACTTACTGGAGTGAACACAGGCTATCAACTTGAAACCTCTCCTCCTCTGAGCTGATTTCAATCAGTTTCCTTCACTTGGCCGACAGCCTAATTTTTTTTTCAAGTCTAATATCAGCTTTAATAGTTTTGTCTTGGAAAAAAAAAAAACCAACTAAATCTATTTCCGAAAGAGAGTAAGAAGCAAATCTGTAGCAATTGTGGAAGGCTGAAGAATACTTCTGCAGCTCAGGATTGGTTCTTTGATTTTCACTATGTCTCTACATAAAATTTGAGGAAAAGAACCTACCTTAGCCTGTGTTAAGTTAAAAACATATTTTCTGGTTTTCTTTTTTTATTTTTTCCCTATCCTACCTGACAAAATCAGAAAGGATAGCTGTAGGATGGAAGCCAGACATGTTGTTTAAGACAGTAAAAATGTAGTGGAACACTGTTCTGGCAGAAGAACCACAGATCACACAGCTGATGCAGACGTTAAAAGTTGCTGTTGTGTTGTTGACAGCGAGTATTACCTTCTTCGACATCCCTGACTAGCAAGACAAGAGAAATAAAATGACTTTGGGCTATTTGCCATTTTGATGTTGTGTGCTACTTTTCTCTGACTTGTACACAAGAAAGCCCCAGACTTTTCTATGCAGGAAGGAATGCATATCTTCTTTCACCAACGCTTGTTTCACTGAGCTTTTGATCTCGGAGTTCATCACTGTATCCTGCACACAGAAACCACACTTCACACATTCAGGTAGCACACTGTAGTGGTTTTTAGGCTTCACAGGGTGGAATAAGCATGGAGAAAAAAAAAAAAGTAATTATGAGAAAAGAATTAGTTGGGATTTCAGATTAGCACAATGATATGCGTGCTTCAGAAAGTGGTGGAAAAAACAGCACTACTGAAAAATGGGGTAGAGATGGGAAAACTAAACACAAATAAAGGAGGAAGGATGTACTTGGCACTCTGGAGAGGGTGATGAAATTTTTAGCATGGGAGTGGGTGGGAAAGCCTGGAAGGATTCCCTGAAAAAAATTGTGAAGAAAAGTTTGCTCCTCCTCTTCCTCGGGAGGAACACAGAGGGAGAAATCACAGGTATCTACATCCTACCTGGCATTAGGAAGTAAAAAAACCTGTACTTTTCAAAGGGACATGCATGTTTACTCAAAGGCTGGGACCTTCCATCACATAGTGTATGACTATGGCAGTGACCTAGCTGGTTTACTTGTGCAAAACAGATCATCCATTCTGCCTGAAGTTCAGCGCCCTGGTTTCCTGAGCAGTTATTTTTATTTGATTCAGTAATGTAATTAAATCAATCCAATATTCAGGTATAAATCCCTTTTCCCCTTTTAATATTTGTACATTCATTTGTGGAATCATTATATGCAGTAACTTTTATCCAAAGGCAAAGTAACATTATTAAAAAGACTAAGCTGCCATAGCCTGGAAGGACTGTTGGAAACCACAGAAAACTAAACAAGCTTTACTATTTATTCATTGGGGTCAACCCCGCAGGCACGAAAACTATATAAAAGCACACTCTTAATTTCTAATTTCTCTATGTCAATATATTAAAAATCACAATATATTTTTGCAGTACAGTAAAATACCCATAAGCATATAGCAGAACAGCGTGCCTGTATATATTTCTTAAGTTTATACGAAACTTCTTTTAAATTCTGGCCAGGATAATCAGTCTGGAAAAAATCCAAGGTTTCTCTGAGAAAACAAAATCCATACAAACCAGTTTTGGTTCACATCTCATCAAGAGACTTATATGTCCTAAAGGACAAAAATATAACCAAAGGAACAAACTCCCACCTCTGAAAAAAAAACCCCATCCATTCTTCTGTGACTTGCTCCAACAGTAAAAGAAATTACTTTCTTTTTACCTTTCTGACTTCCTTTTCCCATCTTGTCTGAAGGAAAGATGAGTGGGGTGCAGCAGGCAGGAAAGCAAATGCTTTGCATGTTTTCACTGAAGTGTACTGTACACAGTATCTGGGGTCTCTTTCATCATCAAAGGAATGTACTCAGAGATTGTGACAACACTGCAGCCTCTTGTCAAGCACATCTGAGTTATCAAAAAAAAAAAAAAATTAAAAATTTTGATATTATAACTGTCTGAAAAAGAAAATGAAAGCCTTACAGAGAAGCAGATGCTACAGCATTATATATTCCAACTGTAAACTGTGCTATGCATGGACAGCTGTAGCAGGAAAATTGCTTATTTTAATGTTACACATTGGTCTTCTGTACAGTGTCACAGCATTACAACATCTGTTTTTCCTCCTCTGCCTGCACTGCTTGCTACTGTCACCTCATACGCCTACTTACTGACATTCTCTGCTCTCTGGAAGTAGCTTTTGCTGAGGGAATATGCATCTTTCTCTGTTTGTTTACAGGCACTACACACTTCATAACCACAGTTGCCCCTCAGCACAATTCAATTTTCTCAAATAACCTTAGTGCTTAAGCTACCAGTTACTGCAGAGAGCATTTTCACTGTTTATTGAAAGAAAAACAACCAAAAAACCCAAGTATTTTGAGCAAGTGTTACAACATGGAAAACTGTACATAGGAAAAGCATATAGGAATTAGAGAGGTGGCCCATTGAGTTCAGTAGTCATGAGGAAGCCATTCTACTACCTTTTTCTGCCATAGCTAAACACTGCAAAGAACATTATGCATCACCTTGCACAACCTTGAAACAACTGATAGTTATAAATCTGAATTCCATTCATGCCTGGAAAAGCCTAATGGAAATTTTCTCAGTCATATTATGATCTTAAATAGGAATTTGAACCAAACCTCATTTAAATAAGATGAAGAATGCCACATATTCATTTTGCTTTGAAATTTCTCATCACCTTGTTCATAATCACACAATCTTTCTCAAGATTATCATGTATAGGTATTATAACATAGAAAATAAATAGTACAAAAAACTTCTATTAAAAAAAGGGATCATTAGCCCTGCGTATGAAAGATAAACTTTTCATTATACTTGCACTGAGCATCAGGTTGGAGGATTACTATTATTATAATTTTTGAAAATGTTATAGTCCTCAATTTAGTACTTCTGACAAATGATAAGCTTTCTGTTGGGGGACGTTGAGAGCAGGCACATCGTCTCACAGCTTTCTTGGCCTTGCTCAGCTCGTGAAGCCCAGCCCAGTGCCCTTGGGGACCCCCGGTCTCTGCCCACAGTGAGGGACATAGCTGCTGTTTTCCTCCTGGCAGGTTCACCAGCAGCAACACTGAGCATGTATCCAGTAGCAGACTCATGCCCATTCACACTGGTACTGCAGCAGCTGGCACTCAGCCTTTGCAGCACTGGCACACAGGACAGAGAGTTAAGAAAGGACGAAAAGAAAGAAGACAGAGAGTTAAGAAAGGATGAAAAGAAAGAAGACAGAGAGTTAAGAAAGGATGAAAAGAAAGAAGACAGAGAGTTAAGAAAGGATGAAAAGAAAGAAGACATAGAGTTACAAAAGGACAAAAAGAAAGAAGACAGAGAGTTACGAAAAGACGAAAAGAAAGAAGACAGAGAGTTAAGAAAGGATGTAACAAAAAGTTAGGATGGTCTGTGGTGCCTGCATGTTCACTCACCAGTTTGCCTAGCCCTGCTGAGTTACTCCTGTTGACATTTTGAACACTCAGGTTTCCATCCTTAGTGGCTTAAGCATCCTGGTCTGCATGCAGTTTCTTGATAGCCCGTCAATTAGTGTGACTGACAAGGTTTGTTTCTTAGTTTTGTCTCTGTTAAATTCCCCTGTCAGGTTTGTGTCACTTTGTCTATGGTTTACCTGTTTTCCCTTACTGTCCCATCGACAAGGTCCTCGATCAGGTAATCTTACTGAAATAAACATTTCCACATCCTGCACGTAGCAAGAGAATAAAAGGCCTTTCACCTGCTTGCACTTTCACTGTCCTCTGGCATCCAAGCATCATGAAGGAAAATATTGCTTGGGTCAAATGCAGAGAATCAAAAATTTGACCAAGGATAGGAATGCAAAGGTAAGAGGGACATGTGGGAAGAAATCTTGTGAATGAGAAAGAAAGTGAGCAGGGAGCTGGCGAGTGAGAACTGATGTAAGTCGTACAGGAAGAACGCTTATAGGCAGACTAAGGGGAAGCAAGGGGAATGATGGGGTCAGCATGTAGTACTTAGACCCTTCTGATTACTGTGAGAATCCATCTAGATCACCCAGCAAAACCCAGTAGTCTGATGTCCTCCATCAGCCGTGAGGATGTAATCCTTCTAACAGGTACAGTTCATGACTGCCAAAGACTCCACATACTCAGGGGATGAAAGCCCCTAAACACTACATCTACTCTGTCAGCTCAGAGGCCAGAGGTCTCTGGTGGGGATTTAAAGACTCCAGTGCTGTTGATGAGCTGATTATCAATATAATGGAATGATTTTCTGTTCCCTCTTTGAAGATATGTCTGAAATGTATATATTACACTGACCATTACTTGGTAAAATTGTAATCAATAAATGTAAATATAATAAGCTCTTCTGTCCCATACATACAAGCAAGCTTACTCAAAGATCTACATAAAATCCAATTGAAAAAAAAATTAAAATAAATGAGATGTTGTCCACTAAAATGTCATCTCATTGTCCGTACCTGTTATTAAACTACTTGCTGTTGTCAACTGATGCTCCCTTCCTCAAGTCAGAATACCACTCTTATTCACAAGACCTTCACAGATAATGTACTAACATTGCAGTCATATGTGCTCTTCATATCCTCTGTTTGCTTTTTGTTGAATATGTAGTAAATGGAAGAAGGAACTTCAGAAATAAAAGGCAGCTGTGCCTGCGCTGCAGGTCTGGGTTACGTGCTAGGTGCCTTCTTGGTGGCCCTATGAAGGGCCACCTTCATAGGGCCACCAAGTCTTACTCCAAACTTTATAATGACTTTTACAGGCTTTGCTTTGCTAGTTCTTAAATTTCTGGTTTTTAGGGTTTTCCACTACAGATCTCAAGCCAAATTCCTGAGTATTTAGAAGAAACACAGAATTCAGCAGAGCCCATACCCTGAGTGTGTACAGAATTAAACAGTGCTGAGCATGCTGAAGGTTACAGACAACCAAAACTGGGCAGCCAAACCCAGTGAATACATATAAGCTTAATTTCTCTGCATGGCCATTATCCATCTGTAAAATGGAGATAATAAAATCCCTTAACCTTAGGAGGATTTTGTGACTATAAAGTAATGCCTGACATTATATTAATGAGTTCCATTTTTTTTTAAAAAAATAGCATAGAAAAATCAATAATTTCTGCTTAAAGAGTGCAGTCTGAATAGTTTGAAGTCAGTAAGGCATGTCCACACAACGAGCAAGGACAAAAGAACAAAATACCAAATACTCCTAATTAAGGAAGTACTGTCCCTGACTGAATCAGGAATCCCATGTAAAATAATACTCTGTGATGATGTAATTAAAGAGCAGTACAATGCACATGCCCAAGTGAGCCAACTGAAGGTTGCATGGGCAACTTTAATGTTTTCTGATTTGAGGGCCTGACTTTGTGACCTTAATAGTTTTTGAATATAATTTTCTGGATACAAGAATAATTACTTGAGTGGGAAGAAAGGAATTGATGAGTTAGGTAAGATTTTCATGTGTGACCTAAAAAGCAATGGGCCCAAGGCTACAGTGAAGGGAGCCCTGAAGCTGGCAGACATTTCAACACAATGAGGAAACCACGCTGCTGAGGTAAGAAGCAAAGGGACAAATGTAACAAAAACAACTTCTCAGTCACCTGATTTTTAAGTGTTTATGTCAATCATGGGAAATATTTACTAATTTTTTTCTCTTTCTCAACCACATCATGTTTATTCAGACTACTGAAATGGACTTAAAGTCCACTCACACCATGATTTCATATAAACAAGGTAATTTTTCAGCAGGGCTCTGAGGAGGGTACAATTACTATTCATCATCTGGTTTTGTTGCCTTGTAAAAATCATGGGACACTGATCACGCTTTTTGTCTCTGACTTGGAGTGCTCCTCAACAGTGTTGATGGCTGGAGCTCTCATGAGCTTGTGATTAGTATCAGATCTTTTCTAATATATTGTAGATTTTTCAGTTTTGCCTTGAAAATGTGAATTCAGTGCTAAAAAAGGAGGTGGAAAGGAGTTATCAGCCCACTTTTAGTGTCTGCTATTTTTCCCCTAACATAAAAAGATGAAACTATTTCTTTTAAAAATTGTCTTACCTATATGTTTTTCAAGGTAACAAACTATTAATTTGTGGGAGAAGAAATGAAAACCATATTTATGCTACTCTGTGCTGCTTAAAGTTCAGATGATGCTTTAAAAAGCAGCAGATATTTAACAGAGGAGTCTCAAAGCTATTTCTCAAAATACATCTGGTATTTACAATACTTTCTATATTTCTAGCACCTTCAAATGCCAACAGCATATTGTTTTTCTACTTATTTCAGAACTCTACAGCATGTATTAATTAAGGATCAAGCCTAATGCTGATTCCTGGCACAGCACAGCTAGCTCTAGACAAACTGAGAAGATGATACAGCTTAGTACACAAAAGGCTGTGCCACATCTGTTCTCCACGCAAAGTCAGCACGTGGCTGTGAATAAGTACGGCTGCGACGCTGCAGGAACATGAGGAGAAGCCTGTAGTCTTGCACTCCCTTGTGAGGTATAAAACACACTCAAGACAACTTGTTTCCCTTCACACTGCCTCCTCCTGCCCCTCACAACAACTCATAGAATCATAGAATGATTAGAATTGGAAGGGACTCCCAGAGGTCATCTAGTCCAATCCCCCTGCAAGAAGCAGGGACATCCCCAACTAGATCAGGTTGCTCAGGGCCTCATCCAACCTGGCCTTGAACGTCTCCAGGGATCCAGGGGCATCCACCACCTCCCTGGGCAACCTGTTCCAGTGCACCACTACTCTGACAGTAAAGAACTTTTTTTCTAATATCCAATGTAAATCTCCCTCCCTCTATTTTAAAACCATTACCCCTTGTCCTGTCACAACAGGCCCTACTGAACAGCCTCTCCCCATCTTTCTTGTGGGCCCCCTTGAGCTACTGGCAGAGCGCTAGAAGG
>VXBZ01002873.1:86326-108274 GCA_013399135.1 Heliornis fulica
CCCAGTCTGGAGTTGTGCCAGGGATTGCCCCGACCCAGATGCAGGACCTTGCCCTTGGCCTGGTTGACCCTCATGAGGTTGGCACGGGCCCACCTCTCCAGCCTGTCAAGGTCCCTCTGGATGGCATCCCTCCCCTCCAGCCTGTCGACAGCACCACACAGTTTGGTGTCATCGGCGAACTTGCTGAGGGAACTCAGAAATGTTTCTTTTGGCCCTAACACCCAAATATGCCATTTTACAAATCACAAAAAAAAAACCCAAAAAACACACCAAAATACACCTACCTACCTCACCAAGGCAGAACAAGAATGACAGTACCATGGAAAAAAATAACAACACCTGAGTTGAAATGATTCCTCCTTTTCAAATTCTTTGCACTTAAGTACACAGAGATTCCTGTATGGCAAATAGTACCCTCAGCAGCAAACCAGAGGGGTGGCTACAAACCTTACAGAAGAAAAGTCACATACCTGTTGGATCTGGCAGAAGGAGAACCCAGGTCTGAAACGAGGCAAACTGAATCCAGGCAGCCACAAACCCAACTCCAAACAGCACCTAAGACATAGTGTTCACACCTGAATTAACTTCTGTTCACAACAGGTGTCTCCTAGCAGTACTGTCCTGTAAGGTTACTACTTGTTTTAGCAGGTTCTGCTGAGGTAGAAGGATTCTCCAAGTGAACTGATAGCATAGAGTGAAGAGAATGTTGTATTTGAGCACCCACATCTTTCCTAGTTTTGGAAGCTGGGCAAGAGGGCTCAGGGAATATCCCATGTATTAAAGAAATGATACAGAGAATGTTGAGACCCTAATGTACCTATATGCTTACATGGGTCAATGAAGATATCAATCTAGATCTTCCAGATTTGGACAAAATTAAAATGCAAAAGACATCTTGAATCTCCTCCAAGTAGCTAAATATTACTGAGATGTATTGATTGTGGAGTGACATCAGTGACCAGGTGGAAAACATGGCTCTAAAGGTACATAACAGAGATGCTCAGGAGGAGCATGGATGCTCATGCAGGATGTAGAGGATGACACCACTGCTCCAGACATTGCCCTTACACCTGTCATAGAGCATCCTCTGCAGCACCTCAGGGGCTGGATAGGCTTTGCTGCTGCACAAGGTCCAGATCAGCTTCATGCAGTCCCTGGGAAGCAGCTTGGCAAAGCCAAAATCTGTCAGCTTCAAGGTGTGGCCCTGCAGCAGGGCATTCTTGCATTTGAGGTCCCACAGCAGTGGCAGTACCAGATGGCCCTGACCAGCTGGCAGAAGAGTGCCTTGGCATGGAGCTCGGGCAGGGGACCCTCATAGAGCATGTAGGCAAAGATGTCCCCATTTGCCAGCTCCATCACAAGGTAGATCTTCCCCTCTGCAGACTTCAGCATCTCATGCCCCTGCATGATGTTCTGGTGAACCAACTGCATGACAGTCTGGAGCTCCTGGGGGTCCTGGTGGATGGCCATGAGCCAGCAGTGTGCCCTGGTGGCCAAGAAGGCCAATGGGATCTTGGGGCACATTAAGAAGAGCATGGACAGCAGCTCGAAGGAGGTGATCCTCTCCCTCTACTCTGCCCTGGTCAGGCCTCACCTGGAGTCCTGTGTCCAGTTCTGGGCTCCCCGGGATAAAACAGACAGGGATCTCCTGGAGAGAGTCCAGAGGAGACCACAAGGATGATGAAGGAACTGGAGCATCTCCCCTGTGAGAAAAGGCTGAGTGAGCTGGGGCTGGTCAGCCTTGAGAAAAGACAACTGAGAGGGGATCTGATCAATGTTGATAGACATATATATGTTGATGATATTTGATGTGCAGGAGTCAAGGGGAGATGGCCAACCATTCTCAGTGGCCTGGACAGGACAAGGGCAGCGGCCACAAGTTGGACCACAGGAGATTCCACATCGATGTGTAAAAGAACTTCTTCACAGTGAGGGTGACGGAGCACTGGAACTGGCTGCCCAGGGGGGTTGTGGAGTCTCCTTCTCTGGAGATACTCAAGGCCTGTCTGGACACTGACCTGTGTGACCTGCTCTAGGGAACCTGCTCTGGCAGGGGTTTGGACTCGATGATCTCTGGGGGTCCCTTCCAACCCCTACAATTCTGTGATTCTGTGATTCCTTATAATGGTACAGTACAGAAACTTTGCAATGGCTGACAATTAACTCAAATTTTCTTAATTAGAAATACTAATATGTAGATAGACAACTAGCTAAAAGGATACAAACAGAAATAGCATTAAAACCTGAGAGAGGGAAACAGGTCTTGTTGACTTCCGTGGGGATTAACATCAGATTTTGTTGTATCTAACATTTCAAGCCCTGTGAATAGCCTTTTAGTGACATTTATAATTGATACTAAGCTGAGAAGCTATGTGATCATTACTGAAAATGGAAACATTCCACAGAAAGATCTAGTCATATTGGAAACCTGGCAGATAACGAAAGGAGACTTTCTCAGGAGACAGCACAGCTATGGAATATTCCTCAATTCTAGAAAGAGAGTTTTTTAGAAATAATAATTTATTAAATGTCAGATACAGTTCAAATAAGATAGGAGCCCAAGAACACTAGTTGCTTCCACTTGATTTTTCTCTCGTTTATCACTCTGACATATTCACAAGGAACCCTGGGTTTACTTTAGCAGAAACCAGTAGACAAAGATATCTTTTAAAAAAACCCAAAGAGATCAACCCATAAGAAATCCTTCATGTGTTTTCCATTATGGTCCTGGCATTTAATCTTGTTCATATAGCAGTCCACTCGATCAGACTCACTAAATCACCCTAGTTATGCCTTTTATACCTTTTATTATAATTTTTTTCAAGGATGTTACTTATCTAACCCTTACTGGTTACACAAACTAATCAGTTGCACTTATGTCAAATTTCATCAACAAACATTGATTCACTGTGATTAGAGGATTAGAATTTATTTTTGCATTTATTAGCCAGAATTAATTCCAGCAAGCAAAACATGAATTACCTTATGAAATGCATAATTCCTTATTTTTCATCTTAAAGGTATTATATCCTTTTAAAATGTATACATTATTCACTTAATGTATCCATAGAAAACTACTTGGATCTTTATTTCTTTTGCTAAGAACTGATTAAGATTGTACAGGGTCACTAAGTATATTAACAGTCATCTCTGAAAATTACAATGGGATTCAAATTAGAAATGCAAATGATTAAAACTAATTAGCTGATGTCATGGGTACTTTCTAGGGTCTTGTGTACATAATAAAGTAAGATTATGTACTTTGGGATGACCAGCCCAAATGGAGCTGCTCAGGGCCTAAATCTAAGTGTGTCTTTTCCATCATGTGAGAATACACATCTGAAGCAATGGAGGTGGTACCAGTAACTACTTTACTAAGACAGGTCAGAAGTAGGGTGACTCATAGGGGATGGGGCACTGGATTGTAGAAAAGGATTGTGAGATTCTTGACATGGACATATTATTCTTTTTCTGCCTACTTCTAGTCCCTGGAAAGTCTTATCTAAGAGCAAATATCTTCTTTTCAATTCCTTTCCCTTGCTTCAAAAGCAAAAAGGAGAACTTACCAATAAAGTAGGGAAAGTAGTTCAGCTAAAGTATCATGTAATATTTTTATTTCTAATTTCCTGTGACTTATTAATGTATCATAAATTATAAAATCATAATTAGACTACAGATGATCATGTACAAAGCGAACAGAGTTAACCTTAAAAACAGTATGTGTAATTTCTAGATTAGTCTAGTGACTCATAGCAGCATAATACAGTGTGTCGTGTTGGTTTAACCACTCAATTCAATGCTTTAATTTTGGTTTCCGTTCTGAAGACCTTTTAAAGATCATTTCATTTTCAAAACAGGACTAGCTAACCAAAAATCAATTACATATTTTGTGTTTGCTTTTGGACCTTACTGATAGAATTTTTTCTCTGTGGCAGGGCAGGTAATCAATTAAAGCATTTATTCCATCTGTGCTTAACAGCAACAAAAAAGATTGTTTTTCAACTTAATTTTAAAAATGTCAAAGAAATAAATTTGAAAAACATTATCTGAAGTACTCTCTTCTACAGGCTGCTGAGAGATTAATATATTGTCAAGGCAATAAACTATATTGCTGGGTTTTTTTTCAGCACAGTAATTTCAGTGATATGTGCTTCTCCAAATCCTAACATTTGAACTATTATTGCATTGTTTTTATCTATTTATTAAATCTAAAAAGGATCTCTTCTTGTTTGGCATGCTGAAACTTAGAATCAGAGTAGCTTAGGATGGGGCTGTAAAGATCATCTAGAAATCCACCAAATTTGTCAGGCACAATTTAACGTTAGTGAAGCCAGGCTGGCTGTCGCCAATCACCTCTTTATTTTCCACGTACCTTAGCATAGTTTCCTGGAGGATCTGCTCCATGATCTTGCCTGGCACAGAGGTCAGATTAGCCAGCCTGTTCCCTGGATCTTCTAGGAGTGGGATAGATAGATCAATGCTCCCCTACACTGGCAACTTTAGCTCAAACAATGGTACGTGAAAATTTAAAAACAAACAGGAAACATTTAACTTCATTATCATGAAACTTTCATTTCATAATTGCATCATATTTCTCTAAGATCCTTTCACTTTATGTAATCATCAGCTCGAAGATTTGTTTCAGAGAGGTTTGGTTTTTTTTCTTAGGGTTTTTTTGGTGGGTTTTTTTTTGGGTTTTTTTTCTTTTTTAAGCAAAAAGCCTTTTACTTTTCCTGTTTCTTTATTCATAATTCTTCCAGCAACATAAATGAAATCCTCAAATTACTATTGCATTTACTGTCATAAAATTATCTCATTGCATACTGTTACGTTATATTATATGTTACTTATCTCAAGGCAGATAATTTGTCAGCAAAGCGTAATCAGGGACAGAATGCTCCTGGCACAGCACTGCTGTATGGCACCAGCTGAAGAGCTATGCACTTTATCATAAAAGCAGTTGGACTACAAAAAAAACCCAATCTTCAGGGTTTTTCCTCCTATTTATATGCAAAGTATTTACATTTTAAATAGCTATAATGCTATCTTATGGTAACTGCTAGAGATATCAGGGTTTATAAATGCAACATACTGCACCTAATTAAAGTATTGGACTCCTTGGACTCTTCAGAAGTGTCTTTTAGAAATCAAAGTTTTCTATTAATTGATAACTTACATGCTATATCTGATAGCATCATTGTCCACAATAGATGATGTCAAAATTTTACTCATTATTAAGATGCCTGTTTCATTTCTGCTGCAATTCAGATCTATTTTTTTCTTTAAAAATCAGATGTAAATGGCTGAACACACTGAGTCAGCAGTGAAATAATATTATTTCAATGGGGTTGTTGTTTTGGGGGTTTTTTTTGGTTTTTTTGGTTTTTTGTAATGTAATGAATGGATGGGACTAGATTCAGTGTTACTGCATAAATTTAGTTTCATCTGAACTGACACAACTATATTAAAAAAGCCAATTACAGGTATATTTCCTAAAATCATAGAAAAGTCTGATGCTCTACCGACTGAGAAATAATTGTAAAATTTGTATTTGAAATTTCCTTAGTGTAATATTACACTTTTTACATTTAAATTAAAATATATAGAGATTATCAGAAGAGTCCTTCACAGAAACAAACCTTGTTTATTATTTTTACTTGTTCAAGAAGACATTCAAGAAAAGCTAAATCCTCATCTTCTGAAGTATTTTGATTGCTGATTTAAAGAATTTTGACAACTGATCTGCTGAGGGTAGTTTTCAGTAAAGCCTAAAGAAAGAAAGCCTAGCAATCCTCCTGTTCTAGCTCTTAAAAAAGACATTTTCTACCTTTTACAGATTTCAGTAATCTGAAACTGGATAAACCTCGGTATCACAAACAGATTAAAATGTAACCCATAGCCTTCAAGACTGTAATATGAGATGCTCACTACATAAAGAGACTATTTCAACTCATTAACTATAACAAGATGTCTATTACCCAGACCATCAGCATTTAAAAGGATTTAAGGTTCCATATCTAAGGTGGCTGGTTAATAACAGTCCTTAGAGATTATGTTAACTAAAAATAGAGCAGTTAAGACTTCTGCTAGTTCAGAGAGAGAAAAGGGCACTGTGATTTTTAGGATTAAGGACTGAATATGGTTTAACTCAAAATCTCAGTTCTAAGGCTTTTCACGAGAAATTCCGTGACACTGTTTCAATTTTTTTCATGTGATTATTGTCTTACTAAGATGACTCCTTTGAATAATCATCAACCCTATGGATCCCACTCTAGCTTTGCCTTCCTGAGAACCTTAAAATGAAGTTTTGGAAAAATGTCTTCAGCAATTTCTGGTTAACTACCAAGTAGATACCATGTAACTGATTTCTTCACATCACATTTGATGTTAAAACGAGTATTTCCTCCTCAACAAAAATTTAGCTTGATGGCTGCAACCTCACTGTTCATCATACTCTGAGGTACAGACCTTCATGTTAGTGCATCTACATTGAAACACACATATCATTAACTAACTACATGGACTATTACTTTCACTTACACATTTAATCATAAATATGTTTTTCCTGAACTGTAGTTCTTAAGATAAGGATACCTGTCTTCTAAAAGCCTTCAGTATTCACAATTCTGAATAAATATGCAAGAAATACTGCACAAATGAATCTTATGTATTTCTTATACATCATTATAAAGCAAGTTAATAATCTTGGGTGGCTAGAATCACAATTTTTTAGAATCTGGTTTCAACAATACTGTGTATGGATCATCTACTATTACCAAAACCACAATAGAAAAATCCACACAAAAAAGTGAAATGATTTATTTGGTGGAGGAGGCAGAGTGCAATGGCTCTAAACAGGGGCCATACAGGTTGATTTTGATGCTTTGTTTTGAAATTTATGGCATAGAGATTTACAATTATACAGTTTAAAAAAAAAAAACTTATTGAACATCTATAACTTCTCTATCCATGTTACATTCTCTTAGAACATAATGTAGTAGGTTTAACTTTATTTCTTCTTGATATTCCTCATAAGCTCTTACTCATAACCCTGGTTGTTTTTTTTTTCTTTCCCAGGTTTAATTATTCTCATAAATTACACTCTAATGACAGCACTATAATCTTCTTGTTCCTTTTTAAAGTTTCCCTTCAAGCAAACAGATTCTTTTTTTTCAGTTTTCTGGAACCTTTCTTGTTATCTTTGAGTGATAAACAGTCAGCCTCTGAGACTGTTTCAATCATACTTTGGAAACCCTTCAATCAATTTTATCTGATTTAGCCCATTCAAAACACAATTTGTTCAAGTATCCTAATCCACTTTTCTTTAGGACGAAACACAATATTTGTTGTTGATAATAATTTTGCTAGTCATATTGAGATTGTCCAACTGCATAAATTGGATAAAACTGAACAAGAAAATATTTATTGGGTTTTTTTGGCATTATCTTTCAAAGAGCTTTCCTGGACCACTGAGCAGCAGACTAACACTTTCCTTAGTTTGCCTTTTACTGTTAATGCACTCATAGAATTATTTATTATCTTTTATGTGCCCTGATAGCTGTATTTTATTTTGTGCTTCGGCCTTTCTTTGACTTTGTCCATGCATTCTCTTAAGAGAGAGAACTGCAATACCAAGAAGAGTTTTATTATTTCTACATTGTTTGCTTGCATTTAGGTGGTAGAAGGTGGGCAGTTGTAAATGTGGGAGAGGAAACGGGTAAATTTGTTCTAACCATCAGCATTAAATTCTCTTAACACAAGAGGATCAAGATGTATCCAAGCTACTTATGGCAAATGGTCCTTGGCCCATGCTAAATCCAAACCACTGCACAGCTGTGATTTGTCACAATGACCCCCAGTCCAGGCTGTAACTACATCATGAGTAGAAATTTAACAGATCTGGGCTTATGCAGATCACCACATGTGAGTGTTAAGATCACAAAGCATTTTGTTAAACTTATCAGGCACTACATCTTTCAAGAAAAAAAGGACCACTCTGAAGGCCTCTGATTGTACATCGTATTAGCAAATCTGCACTGATACATTATGGGAGTTCTGAGACTAAATCTGAACAACAACGGTAAATGGCACAAAAGAACTCATTATTTCCAGGGTCAATTTACAAAAATCACCTATTCTACAAATTGGGAAAAGGGCAAGCTATTTACCTTGTGTCTTAAATCAAACTCTATGTTCTGAAGAATCACTTAAGAAAAAAAAAATTACATATTTAACTTCACACAATCACTACCAACACCAAGACTATTGGAACACCCTTCCAGTTTGCCTAGATAAGGATGCAAGCCCTTATGTCCATGGTACAGCAGGCACATAATTATTACTTGACTTCCTCCAGAACTTTTTAAAAGCACAATGGGTTCTATGTAATGAAGTTTTTAAAAAGTCTGTGATTTATGTAATGATGAAAGCCAAATAGAAGCTAACCCTGGATTTAAACTTTGGTGGAAAACAAACAACAAACAACCAAAAAACCCTAGAAAAAAAAAAGTGGGATAGTATCAAAATTCCAAAAGCTAAATTGAAAAATACAGTCAAGGAAGTAGCTCAATGTAGGCCAGACACTATAGTTCCCATTCCATGTGGTCTACTGCTTCAACTATCGCTGAACACCACTGCACCCCTACTCATTTAGAGAAGACAATTTCTGTAAGAGACCTGTAACGATCATCCAGTCTAATTGCCAACCACTGAACCCACTAATGTTTCATTAGTAACTCTAAAATTGTTACCAGAGTTCCAGTTAAGCAAAACTACATCAGGAACATGTTTCTGCCATCAGTCAGAACTGGATTCAGAACTGCCATCGGTAAACTGGATTAGGTTCAACTACAGCATGAACTACTAAACATGCCATACATAAACATTTAATGTCTTCCATGCCAGTCTCCTCCTACATCCTTCCCTCTTCTCTGGAAAGGCAGAACTTATATGTCAGTTCAAAATCAGTTTCAAGGGAATGCTCAAGCCTAGCAACAGGGAGAAATTTTTTTGGGCTGGTTTACTTCCAAGGAGAAAAGAAAACAAAAAATTACTTGTATCAAGGAATAAGAATTCACGGTGGTGATTTCCAAAGTGGGATAAATACCTCAAAAATAAATCTTGTCTTCTTACAGTGTTTTGTGATTTCCTCCTCGTGACTCTCCAAAATCTCTCCAGTGAGTTGCTTGATTTCTGCAAACTCTACTTCAGTTTCCTGTGTAATGGATAGAAGAGTATGGGTACCAGACATAAATTTTAGAGAACAGTTGGGCACCTAAAATTAAATTTTGTAATGCTGAGTGTTTCATTGTCATTGTCCTCTGTATGAACCTAATCCATAGCACCTAAATACTTGATTTGCATAGATACAGGTATATAAATGGAAAAAAGTGCATGCACAAATTGAGGAAAGCTTGAAATTGTCTGAAAATTGCTCTCTATCAGTAGAAGTTAGACTCAGACAAAGAAAGTGACTGTAGAAAAGAAAACCAAATGGAAGCATATGGTCCAAGTACATCAAGAAAGGCAGACATAAAGATGCTAAAGGATGACAACTTAGTTAAAAAAGAAAAAGCAATAGGAAAAAAAAAATTCCCACAACTGGAGAGGAAGAAAAAAGTTTTAATAAGTTAGGCAAACGAGACTGAAAATGGTGTTAATTATGCCTAGCATCATAAATGGCAATTTAAAAAAGCTGAAAGAGTGGATGCATTATAGCGGTTTTAAGTTGTTACTGTAGCAGAAATTGCAGCACATACCATCATCTAGGAACAATTACCAGCTGCTGCCATCAGGGAAATCATCCTTTATTCACTATTCTACTGTACAAACCCTATGTCCAAAACCTATGTCCAAAACAACCAACTGTGATTGAGAGTACAATAGGCAAGTCCAATTTTTTCACTCTTTCTCACGGTTCTGGTATCAGAATCTCCCCCTTCTCTTCCTCATCATGATAACTTTAACATCCATTTCTTCCCTAAACTCCTGGCTCACCCTATCTGCCTTATTGCTATGATGACATTTCATTCTGCACAAAATGTTTGGGAGAGATTTCTAAGAATTCTACATAGGGGACATTAAACAAAACAGATTGGTATCTTTCTGCAATTGTTCTGGTTTGTGTCAGAAAGGGACATGGCTGGAAAGAAGAGAAATGGAGAGGGCAGACTGTGGCAGATGATAATCCACGTTCTGGAACTGACAGGGACCTTGACAGGAGTAAAAACTGTATTTACCCCTAGTTTTAATAAATGAAAGTCCTTTTGAGGGCTATGATCTATGATGGTATTTTAACCATTACTCAGCAAGATAGAGAAGAGCATAACAACAGGGCAGGATGTCACTGATATAATCAGCACCATTAATACCATGATGATTTGACATTAAATGCAATTAGGAGGGGACATCTTTATGCTGCTGCTTTTTTGTTGTTATTGTTAGTTTAATAATCTCATCTTTGATTGGCATTTTTGCTCACACAGACTTTGTGTCTCTGTGATGCTGAATGGGAATCTGACATTCAGACACAGATCGAGCCTCCTGCAATTTGATCTAATGGAGACAAACCTAATATAGTTAAGGAGTAGGCTGCCAGCAGTCCTTTCAGATCAACTTATGAGCTCATAGGACATTATTTTAAAGTGGATACATTTGTATTCTTTCATTAAATCTACCTTCTAAGACTGGTGGGGTGCTTTTTAATATATATACACACACACACATATATACATAATGGCTTGGCAGAGAATGGCTGCAACAATAATTTTTACATAGAAGGGGACTGCATTTGAAGATTTATTTAAATTATGATGAGAGATGGTCAGAGCTAGGGACAAATACAAAAAAAAAATCAGCAAAAACTTTCCACCAAAAAAAAAAAAATCACTTAAAAATTATCATTGAATCACAGAATTGTAGGGGTTGGAAGGGACCTCAAGAGACCATCAAGTCTTAGACGGGAAGGATCACCTCCTTCAACCCCACTGGCTACACTTCTCTTAATCTTCTTTGCGGTCTTCCAGTACCTCAAGGGGGCTTACAAGAAAGATGGGGAGAGGCTGTTCAGTAGGGCCTGTTGTGACAGGACAAGGGGTGATGGTTTCAAAATAGAGGGAGGGAGATTTAGATTGGAGATTAGAAAAAAGTTCCTTCCTGTGAGAGTGGTGAAGCACTGGAACAGGTTGCCCAGGGAGGTGGTGTATGCCCCTGGATCCCTGGAGAAGTTCAAGGCCAGGTTGGATGAGACCCTGAGCAACCTGATCTAGTTGGGGAGTGTCCCTGCTTCTTGCAGGGGGGTTGGACTGGATGACCTCTGGGAGTCGCTTCTAACCCTAATCATTCTATGATTATATGATTCTAATGCACACCAGGATCCCATTGGCCTTCTTGGCCACCAGGGCACACTGCTGGCTCATGGCCTACCTGTCATCCTCCAGAACCCCCAGATCCTTCTTCACAGAGCTCCTCCCCAGCAGGTCATCCCCCAGCCTGTACTGATACCTGGGGTTAATAAAGGAATACAAATAAATTCATACAGGAGGAAACTGAAACGCACAGGAAATTATGGCAAGAAAAGTTCTCAAAAATAAAGAACAAGCCTGTGAGACAGAAGAAATAGGTTGACTATCCAGGCACCTCAGGTACAAGACTCACCAAGAGATTAAACTCTGAATCTCAGAGTAGCAAGAGTCAGTCTGCTCCTGAAAAGCAATTTAGAGTATGCTCTGAGAAGAATTAGTCAGGCAGACAGAGGTTTTCAGACCATAGCTATGGGCTTGAGCAATGATGTAAAGCTGCCTATATTGCCTCTGCAGCCCCTACATTTTCCCTTCTACCAAAGAGTGTCTTGACCAGTGGCAAACTATTCACCTGAAAAAACTACAATCCATTCCCATTCCTACCATAGATTTCCTGTATGACTGTGGATTGCTTGGTCTACAAGGTTTGTGTAAATGGCAGAAAATGGGAGCGTTTTGCAGCTGTCAGGTTCAGAAGCATCCTGGGAGATGGGGTGGGATAGTATTGGTCTCTTGTCCCCTTGACCCTATCAGTCACAGAATCACAGAATATTAGGAGCTGGAAGAGACCTCGAGAGATCACTCAGTCCAATCCCCCTGACTGAGAAGGATCATCTAGAGTAGATCACACAGGAAAATGTCCAGATTGGTCTTGAATGTCTCCAGAGAAGGAGACTCCACAACCTCTCTGGGCAGCCTGTTCCAGTGATCTGTCACCCTCATAGTGAAAAGGTTCCTCCTTCTATTAAGATGGAACTTTCTGTGTTCCAGTTTGGAACCATTTCCCCTTGTTCTATCACTGGCCATCACTGAGAAGAGCCTGGATCCATCCTCCTGACACTCACTTTTTACATATTTATAAACATTAATGAGGTCACCCCTCAGTCTCCTCTTCTCCAAGCTGAAGAGACCCAGCTCCCTCAGCTTGTCCTCAGAAGGAAGATGTTCCACTCCCTTAATCATCTTGGTGGCCCTGTGCTGGGCTCTCTCAAGGAGTTGTATGTCCTTCTGGAACTGAGGGGCCCAGAACTGGACACAATACTCCAGGTGTGCTCTCACAAAACAAGGTGCCAGCTCAGCCATGGCTGGAATAAGGCTTTTACAGGCCAAGGGTGAAAAAGGAGCAAACCTAAAAGACCTTAAGCTATCTTAAGTTCTGCTGCCACAAAAAACCTGGGTGTCTCTCCAGAGCCCAGGACGTCTACTAGAATATAATATTTCATTCATAAGGGACCTACAGAGGTCACCTAGACCTTTTTAGGTCTGACCAAAAGTTAAAGCATGTTATTAAAGGCATTATCCAAATACTGTGTTGGATATTTTCACAGTTCTAACAACCTCTCTCTGTAAGTGCTTGAAATGCAAGTATGAAATAAAGTGAGCAAAAAGTTACATTTTTCAGGATGAAGAATAAGATTATGAACTCCTCAGATGCTAAACACACACACCTATATTTATTTCAGCTATACTGTTCCAGTGACATCAACACTGATGTGCTTGCAATCATGAAGCCAGATCTAAAGAATTGTGCTTTTCTGTCCAGTTAGTGTTTAAAATGGACTTTGTTACATAAACTGGAGGTTGGTTTCTATGTTTTGGCATCTACAATGCTTTAATCATATCCTAATTCCAGCTAGTACTATGGTTCTCAATTAGGATAGAAAGATGTAATTGCTCATCTCCTGGTAATATGATGTACTGAGAGTAATTTAGGTTTTGGCCTTTCTTTACCATTTAATTTTATTTTTCAATGACTCCAAGAGCAGTTATGACTGATAATAAACAATATATAAGCAAAAGATTTCTCTTTATGCTGCAGGTTTTCTAAAAAAGAAAAACCTTTTATAAATTGCAATATAATATAAAACTAGTATTCTAATGTAAAAATATACAATGCAAAACAGATTTAAAAAAAAATCCCCAAAGCTGTTTTCGGAGTTAGCTAAAAAATACCAGTTTACATATTCCTTAAGCAAGTCAGAGCTAGACTTTCAATCTGCTTATGACTGAAATCCACAAAGTACTGTTCCCTTTCAAAGGAAAACAAACATCTGTGGAACATTAGAAGTCTCTCATCCCTGTTTCAACCGCTCATTCTGATTACTTTGCAAGACCACGCAACATCTTCTCCCTTTTTTCCACCCCCCTCTACCTCCAACCTTTTTTTCTAAGAGTTTTAAGTAATCATTCTGTTCTATAGGAGGGAAAAACATTTTAAGACTTGATCACACAATTATATTCACACAGGCAAAGTCCCTTTGTAGTTGGTTGTCTGCATGGAGGCTGAGCTTTCCAGTGAGCTCTGAGCTGCAGGATCCATACGGATTTGACAAGGCATGCAATCTCACATCATGACATACAAACTCATGGACTGGCAGATATTAAGAAGGGAATA
The DNA here is from genome assembly GCA_013399135.1 of Heliornis fulica. NCBI lineage: Eukaryota > Metazoa > Chordata > Aves > Gruiformes > Heliornithidae > Heliornis > Heliornis fulica. Next base: position 100,241 of record VXBZ01002873.1, read on the forward strand.
GATATGCCAAATATCCTCCAGGAAATGGGGGATAAAACTGCTTTCTTTCACAGCACATTCACACACAAAACATCTCCTGTATTGTATTGAGATGAAAGTGATTTCTACGATATTTTCTTCCTTCGTGGAGTATTATTTATCTTTATTCTGTAGTAGGAAACATATTCACTTAATTGCATTTCCTACGAGGTTTCCTAAATCCTAAATTTAGGGATTTCAGGTAAATTATTATTGGATCTCAATAGAAACATTTTTGAAGTGTTTTTTTCTTTTTTGTAAAAGTCTTAAAAAACAAAGGAGAGGCAAAAATTATCATAGTTTGAGTATACTGTATTTAAATGGATATGTCTCTGGAACTGGAAAAATTCTGTGTATATATAGGAACATGCACATATATGAAGAATTGTTAACTTCAATGAAACTTTCTGTTTGAAAATACAACTAGGAGATCAAGGACCACATTGTGTAGGGTAGAGCTGGTCAGGGATGTTTTTGTCCTAGACACCTAAACCAAGACCTAACAATCCTACTGTTTAAAGAGTTATTTACATCTACCATCCAGTTCTAAACAATTAATTACCCATTATCTTGACTAGCCTAATTAAAGTGAGGATGAAATTATGCTTTCACTGGAGTGTGGCATTTAAAAGGAATTTGCCAATTTGTTTTGTAAAGCAGAGTTTCTGATTTTACTCACTTTTTTAGAAAGCCAACTTTTACTTGTTGCACACTTCTGGCTATGCTGTCAGTCATTACAGCCTTTCTGAAAGTGCTTGCATTTTCCACATTTCAAATAGTTCTAAGAATTTAAGTTCATAACTGAACCTAGAAGTAAAATTCCTGGCAAATCCAGTACCTTTTCCATTAGAAAAAAAAAAAAAATGTCTAATGAGAAAAGCCTTTTGTTAATTTGAAATACTGTACTTTTGCCACCATCTAATAGCATTCTTGCATGATGAAATTTAAGAGCTTCATTTCACTTCTGGTGCAGAATGGCAATAGTTTCAAAGTACAGAAAAGTTAGTGTGACATGAAATTTTCTTCAAAGCTCTACTCATCAATTTTATTATTTTTTTTAAACTATATTTAGCAATAACTGAAGTATATACAGGTTACAAGGTAAGAGTTCACAGCTCATCTATACTAAGGTAGTTCAGATCTTCAAAATACAAGCATCTACTAAGTACAAGTAGTTTGCTATTGCCTTCTTTCATTTCCTTGCTGCTATTTTTTTGAATGGTTTTGATCTCGCAGCCTTCCTTAATTTTACAGTAGCGTTCTGAACAGTGATATGATACATATCACACATGACTTTTACTCTATTCTGAGTGTGTTTGGAACTGTTTGTTCATTTAGAAGTAAAATCTCAAAGGATGTTCAAAATATAGATGGTATTCTCATGCCTTCCTCAGGAATTAACTGTTTGCCTCAATGAATTCGAGTTATACTTAACCTTTCCATGATTTTTTCTTTTGTCTGATTGTTTTTAATTGTTGCCTTAGGCAGCCTCAAGTTACTTCCAAACTTCTTGTTTTCTTCTGATTTTGAAGTTTCACTAATTATTTTTTATGTGTTTTTTTCTCTTTTGGATGTATCATTTTGAACACTGGCCACTAAGACAAATCACTTTCTTTCTGACTTCCCATGAAATCCTTTGAAGGGTTCCCAGTGGTATCTCTGGTTGGCACATTATGTTAAACAGGCTTTCTGCCTTCAGATTGAGAGATTACAATCTGTCTCTTAAACTGGCAGAAGACAGAATTTAGCACCCTGTTTTATCTTCTTCTACAGAGGTACAAACTTGCTGTGGGCAAGCAGCAGCAAATTATCTTGAGTGTTTTTCTTTCTCTCCTGCCTCAAAGCTTCCTACCAAAACCAGGCATTAGCAATGCAAGTTCTATGGCACTCACCTGGTATTTCAGTGACATGTAGGGAAGCAAAACCAAGAAGAGCCTAAGAGCCCTGACACTCAAATTCCCACTCAATTCCTGTTCCACTGAGAATGGCAACGAAATCCTCACGTTTGGCCAACAAACTTCAAGTTGGTGACTGCTTCTGTAACTTACCTGGTAAGAGAGAAATGACAAAGTTGCTTTTTTATTTTTTTTTCCCTTCCCAAAACCCCTGTATGAAAATAGGGGCATGAAAACACTTGTCACCATCAATGCTCAACACAGCCTCTTCTATCTACCATTTCCTTCCCTTCTCCTAGCTCTAGAAGTGGTCTCAAAACAGCGCCCAGTTCCTCTCCCCAGCTTCTATTATACATCGGTATTGTCACTTCATTTTCTGCAGAGTACAATTTCTTGGAGAAGAACAGAGAACTCCACCCAGCCAAACATCACAACAGCAATCTGTTCATTTTCTCAGTCATGTCTAGCTTCTTACCAGCTATCCTGCTAAGCACAGCCATGTGAATTGTAGTGCGTTTGAAACATCCTGGAACAAACACGTAGTTTTAATCGCTATCAGGAGAGCTTACAGTTGACAGCTCTAACTTCAAAAACATTCCTGTAGGAAGTTAATGATCATTTAGGAACTAGAATAGTGTGCATATGGCATAAACATATCAAAGTTTCACTTGGGTTATAAACGGAGAAGAAAACATTTCGACGTTTTTATATCTGTATAAGTTGAAAACTTTTCAGAACTTATAATTTCAGGTAATTTCACAACAGAGCCTGGAGCCTTTTGGATAATTTAAAAGAATTTAAGTGATAACTGTAAAATATCCATATTGCCAAATTATAAAAAAATGCTGAATAAAGTAATTTTTTCCTGTATTATTATACTTTAATGAGCAATAGCCATTACAGTGTTTATCAAATACCAGATTTAAATAGGAATCCAATGTTCTACAGCTATACATAGACCTTTCCTACTGCTTTCATTCTAATGCTTCTCACAGTGCCAGAATATAAAAAGACAGCATTCATTTTCAGCTAATGGGAAGAACAAAGTAGGCCATGAACTCTCACTTGGTTCCAGATAAAATAAACAAAAATAAAATAATTAACACACTATTCTTACCTTGTAACGCCTGTGAACACACAGAGATGTTTAAAGTGGAGGGAATGGAAATTGCTGCTCATGTTCTGTATCAGATCAGACAATCAGGGGTGGTGGATGCCCCATCCCTGGAGACGTTCAAGGCCAGGTTGGATGAGGCCCTGAGCAACCTGATCTAGTTGGGGGTGTCCCTGCTTCTTGCAGGGGGGTTGGACTAGATGACCTCTGGGAGTCGCTTTTAACCCTAATCGTTCTATGATTCTATGATAACTACATTCATACATGATTCCTATCAGCTTCAACTAAGTATTTAGACACAGATATTTTACTTGTGTTAGGTGTAAGATATCTTACCAAGTTTCTACACTTTCAGTTTTGGGCCAAGAAAACAAGTTTCTTCTGACTCGGTGTTCCATGAATCCCAACAAACCCATGGATTTATTCAAGGAAACAGCATACAGTTGACTTCTCCTGCTGATTGCAAGACTGAAATTGATGGATGTCTCAAGCAAACTCTCAAGATCAATCATTCTAAATCACAACAAGAAAAAAAAAAAAGGAAAAAAGGAAGCATTATCTTATCTTAGCAGGATTTGAATATTTTTGTCCTCAGGATTTCCATTTAATGTTATAAAATAGAATTAAAACATTAAAAGCATCAAGATAAATAAAATATTCCAAATTACTAGTTATCATATATGGAAAGTTCTTTCAAAATTCAGTGAGAAGTAAAATTTATTTTATTGAGAGTTGGACCTGTGTGACTCTCAAGAAGTTCAACAAGACCAAGGTCTTGCATGTGGGTCAGGGCAATCCAGAGCACAACTACAGGCTGGGAACAGAATTTATTAAGGGCAGTCCTGAAGAGAAGAACTTGGGGGTGTTGGCTACTGAGAATGTCCACTTGCAGCTCAGAAAGCCAGCCATACCCTGACCTGCATCAAAAGAAGCATGACCAGCAGCTTTAGGGAAGTGACTGTCCCCCTCTACTCTTGTGAGACCCCACCTAGAGTACTGCATCCAGCTCTGGAGCCCCCAACGTAAGGAGGACGTGGATCTATCAGAGTGAGTTCAGAGGAAGCCACAAAGATGATCAGAGGGATGGAGTGCTTCTCCTATGGAGGGAGGCTGAGAGAGTTGTGGTGATTCACCCTCCCCTTGACAGGACTAGGGGTGATGGCTTTAAGCTGAAGGAGAGGAGATTTAGATTAGATATAAGGAAGAATTTTTTCTATGTGAAGGTGGTGAGGCACTGGCACAGTTGCTGTGGCTGCCTCCTCCTAAAAATTCCTAAAAAAATTCCTAAAATTTCAATGGAGATTTACAATTGTTTCCTTTTCCTGCAAATGATGCAACCACAATTATTTGGAAATATAATTTCTAGATGTAAGTACAAGTCTGATGAAAAATTCTAATGAAAAACCCAGAGGAATATATTCCACCCACGCTTCAGCACCTGCAAGAAATTTTCTGGTAGCTGTACAAGTATTTTTCTCTTACTCTGTTAAAGTCTTTGAAAGACAAAACAAAATCTTGGTCTCCCTGAACATCATAAAGTGTGGGAAGGGAAAGGAAGGATTAGAAAGGACTTTACTAATAAAGTAGACTTCCATGTAGTTCTAAATTCCTTTACTCTGCAGTTTTCTATACAAGGACATACTGGGGCAAAGGGGCTTTTAAAGAGGCACTTTGAGAGGGATCTAGTTTAAGAATCACTCGATCCCTTCCACGGCTGTGTAACACCTGGTGTGAAACTCCTCAGGATTTACTCTCACTGTCAAAGTCCCTTGAATCTTCCTTACAGGGTCTCCTCTAAATCACACTTGTGGGACACAGATGTTAAAAAGTTGTCGAAGAAAAACAGTTTTTCATATATTGAATGCTGTCACTGAGGTTGTGTAAGCCCACAGGCTATATAAATTTATAAAGAACCTAAATAAAAATAAATAAAATCTGGTTTTACACTTTTAGTGCATCTTCGAGCTCTATTTTCTAAAAACAAAATGGCATCCTATTTTCCCCTGTATGACTGCTGATGACCTTTTTCCCTGAATTCCTCGGGGAAAAGTATCAGACATCTCTCAGGTACCACACAGGATGACATCATTACTGATATAGGCAATATACCCAAATATCTTGCTGACTGATCTACAGTACATTAGGCAGCATAAATTTATAATGCCCTGAACAAATGATATTCAGAAAACTTATCCAAGTTTACAAAGGCCTCTCCCAGCTATTTGGAACCATCTTCCTGTCTGACAGAAGAAAGAGCTGAAAAATAATTCTAGCTTAGAGGTCAATTAGCTTTAAACTCCAAATTCTGCAGGACAGCTTAGCTTAACCTATAATAAAAACATTGGATTTGGAGCTCTATTGTTTTTTAACAAAGTACAATAGTTAGGTGACAAAGAAACTCTTTAAATGTTAACACTCCAATGTTGTAAGGAATGCTAAGAAAATGGGAATGCAGTCTCAAACTGTTATTTTAAACTGAAAAAAGCAGGCAGATTGTTTGAGAAGAAATACCCTTTTGTTACTTGTCTCTAATTCACTTTTTTTTTTTTTTTTTTACTGAGCTGAGCATGGAGAAGATTTTTTGAAGAAAAACAGTCTTTTTCAGAAGACTATTTTGTGAAAATTTAAGGTTTCTCGGTTTGTGGTTGTTGTTGATGTAACATTAGTACTTTATAAATACAGCTTATTCCTCTGTGGCATGTCTTAGTTTTGTGTGTAACACAACAGCCATTAAAAAGTAATTGTCACTTTAAAAACAATTACACCTCAGGGTTATTAGAAAATAATATGACCCTGTAATACATCTGTTCAACAGTTTCACATAAAATATAGATAGGCAGTCAACTTCATTAGCCATCAACGGAGCTAGACATGTAAACTGCATGTAAGATGAAGTAAATGCCATTTCCTTACATTTCCTCACTGTATTGCAGCAGCCACTGAGGTACCCATAACATTTAAGCACATTCTCTTTTCATTGGGCTCTCGAGAGCATCCAACTCCCACCAAGGAAGCAAGTTGTAAACCATTTCACCGAATAATCTGCCAGCTTAGCTATTTAGAAAGGCGAAGATATTAAGAGCACTAATATGTTCTCATGACATAAAATCCATATGATGGAGAGTAAAATGAGCATATGCCAACTAGAATCGTGGTCTAGTGGCAGCACAACACAGTGCCTAATGGGGAGCCATGAGCAGAGACTAGCAGTGCCAAGGAGGCCTAGGGAAGGAAGCAGATCAGTAATGGGACCTGGAAATCTTGCTGACTTAAGCACTGTCATTGACATGCTAGTGGAGTCTATTTTTAGAACAAATGGTAACTGAAAGAAGTATGATGTAGGTACAGATGACAAAAAAGGAACTGTAAAAATGGGATGTCTGCTACTCTCCTAAGTAAGCATATACTTTAGTGGTAAGATTTTTATTTAGCATATTTGTATATTCACATTGGTCATTAGAACTGAAATGGATAAATGGATAAACTTCATTTGGGTAGCACAGGTTACAATCTGTCCCACAGAGCTTGCAATGGGGATATAACTTCCTGAGAACTGATAGCTGTCATTTCCCTTTGTTCTCCATTTTCTAATTTCACCCACCAGTGGAACAAGCATAAAGCGAGGTCACAGAAAGTATTTTCACAGCTTAATCTTCCATAACATTTTAACAAGCAAGATGACCCTTTAGCCCTGTTCTGTTTCTGTTACATTTTATCTCACTGAAATATCTGTAGCCTCAGAATGCCTGGAGAGGCATTTAAGACAAACCGTTCTTCTTCATTTCACAACAACAACAAACCTACGCACACAGAAACAACTGTGTTGGCACAAGACCACAAAATCAATTGCTTGTTTCCACTAATGTGTAGGATTTTGATTCAGAACTAAATTTAGCAGCATTCACACCCTAGATGCCGTATTTAAATACGCACAACCTGAGACTTGCATTGCAGTCGCTACGCTGATATCACAATCTCTGTTCTGTCCTGAAGTCAGACAATCATAGAATCATAGAATGATTAGAGTTGGAATGGACTCCCAGAGGTCATCTAATCCAATCCCCCTGCAAGAAGGAGGCATACCCCCAACTAGATCACGTTGCTCAGGGCCTCAGCCACCCTGGCCTTGAACGTCTCCAGGGATCCAGGGGCATCCACCACCTCTCTGGGCAACCTGTTCCAGTGCTCCACCACTCTCACAGGAAAGAACTTTTTTCTAATGTCCAATCTAAATCTCCCTCCCTCTATTTTGAAGCCATCACCCCTTGTCCTGTCACAACAGGCCCTATTGAACAGCCTCTCCCCATCTTTCTTGTAGGCCCCCTTGAGGTCCTGGCAGAGCGCTAGAAGGTCTCCCCGGAGCCTCCTCTTCTCCAGGCTGAACAGCCCCAACTCTCTCAGCCTGTCCTTGTAGGAAAGGTGCTCCAGCCCCTTTATCATCTTTGTGGCCCAGACAAGCTACTTACAACCTTTTACAGCTTCAGATCAGGTGGTCCATGGTCCTGTCCACCATTCATTAGCAGCAGTGTTGAGGGCATTCATGCCTCCACGCCTCCACACTCCCCCCTTTTTCTGTCATTATTTCCATAAGCACTGCTCAGTCTTTATTTGCAGGAATGGCAGCTCTGTGGGCAAGGCTCAGATTTTCTCCTCCTGTAAAAGCATGTGAAGAAATCTTAAGAAACATGACTCTTCTGGGGAAAATCTTCTCTTCTGTGGCCAAGGAGGCAGAAATTCTATACCCAAAGGAATGAATTTTCCACAAGTCTGAGATCAAAGTTGCCAAGAGTGGCTCCTGCCCCAGCACTACATCCTCTTCAAAGTAGTGACAGCTTTTTCAGGCCTGTGCAATCAATAGGCCACTCATACGACCTGTACCTGAGCATAGGCTACATAGAAAATTCAGCAGAAAAGCCTGTAGTATTCTTTTCACTGAAAGTTTGGTTTTGAAAGACAACAATGATTTCTCCTATGAGTCCAGCCCTTTTTTTTTTTTTTTGTCTTTTT
>VXBZ01002873.1:108281-158899 GCA_013399135.1 Heliornis fulica
TTGTCTTTTTGTCTCTTGTTCTTCTCTAGGGATCTGCAGAGTCTGGAAAAAGAGAGAAATGGAGCAAACGAACACAGCTTTGGTTCTGGAGTGTGGTTATCTGGGTTAAGTGCTTCAGTGGGAATTATTGTTAGGAAGATACATGCATAAATAGCTGGGGATATGATCTGAGATAGAGCATCTGGGCTGTTTGTGACTCACCTTTAAAGAGCGGCTTTCACTAAATACAAAAATAGCATAGTTTGTGCTCCTCCTAAGACTACTTAAATTATGGGCGAGAAGCACAGGCATCTCAAAACCCCAACACTATTATCTGTTATGTCACACAAGAACCACTTTTGTGGAATCTTCAGGGAGTGACATCAAGCCAGTTGCTTAAGGATAGGACTTATTCCCTTAAGCACAGCCAAAGAGTAATTTAGAAAAACAGTATAAACTTTCTAGATCTTTTCATGGTCCCTTTCTTGGGAACTGTCTAGCTCAGGACTCACAAGTAAAAAGGGCAATAAAATCAGATAATCCATGATTTATATGTTAGATTCTTACACAGCTGTTCTTGTAGTGAGATTTCCCATTGCAACCCATACAGTTGAAGGAGTCTGTCTTAAGACAGTGCATAGCTTGTGACAGCAAAGACTGATAGCAAAGGCATAATTTGCTATGTTTTTCTAAAATCTGAAGTCAAAGTGTCACATCAGAGTGACAGTTTCTTTGTACTTACAGCTAAATGAATACAGAAAGTCAACAACAAACTGTTAGGCTGAAGGCAAACAGAAGTCATCTGCTGTCCTCTCATAGAGCTCCAAATTGCTGTTTTTAAATGCCAACAAATAAGGCACAATGTAATGCAACTAAAGATCCATCAAGACTGACCCATTTAATGTTCTGTAGAATGTTGGTGAGCTTTCTCTTGCAATGTTAGGTGGAGTTTTTATAGGACCTTTTTTAAAAAATACAATTTCTGTAATTATTATTCATGTGTTGTAAGTCAGCAAGAGATGATACAATAAACGGATTAATTATTGTGACCATGGTACTTTAAACAACAATACCAAGTACTGTGGAAATGCTGATGTTTTGATTAGATTGATGGGGAGAAAAAAGAAACAAATTACATGGATATTATCTTACTATTATTGTTTATCATAACGTGGAACTGTACACATAAAGTGCTTAGTTATCATTCTCAATAAGCTGATCACAGATTCAGGCAGAAGATCACCTCCACTTAAACGTTCCCAAGATTTGACAGACACAGTTACAATTTGTAAAGCCATTTTAAAGACAGAACTAATTCCTACTGAAAATTGTGCTAGTGCTAAGTTTCCACACTCCAACAATACTCTCTGGACTCCTGATCCCTGTTTTCAATTGTACAAGTTGTTTTTGCTCATCCTTCTATTTTTAAAATGGGAAACTAAAAATGCAAAGATTTTTTTTTTCTTTGCCCCAAAGCCACCTTTTCATACACGTATGCAGCTGGCAAGAGTTACTTTCTAGTTTGTCTTCATCCAGAAGGAATCTAATGCATGTCATAGTGACCATGGAACTTCTAGCTTAACTTCACCTGAAAACAATCCAGTTCAGGTCATAGTGGCCAAAGCACAGTAACTGGTAACAGTAACTTTCATCAAAAGTGTGTTCCTGCACCAATCTGACAGCAGAAGTGTCAGGTGGGTAGAGTAACACCACCAACCCCAGTCCTGATTCAGTGATAAATCAGGTTACCTCAAGCATTGTTTTCTCGAGACCTAACAGTAAGCTGATCTTACCTCTCACACTGCTGTGACATCCAAGACACCTCTTCGTGTGGGAGCTCTGCAGAAGGCTCTGATACAACTGGTCCCACTGGCTTGTGAAAACAGGTTCATTGCACTGAGTGTGCAATTCATGGTCAAACTGGTAACATGTCCTTAACCTATTAAAGAAAGCCTTTTAAATCACTGGGGTGAATCTTCTCTGCTTACACAAACGTGTGGCTGTGGGGGTTAAAAGTCATTTTGCAATTTTCCCTGTGTAGAACTGCAATTAGAAACTGATGAATATGATCTGGTTCTCTGCAGACAAATTCACCAAGCAAAATGGCAAATTCTTTTAACTGTACTTGAGCAATTTCTATTTCAGTTTTGATCAGATGACAAATTTATAGTGATATGAAATTACATAATGAAGTTCACACATAGAACACATTTATTCTCTAATGTGTCTATTTTATTGAGTGGCATTGTTCAGTACATGCAAAAATCTGAAAGAAATGACTACTCATTATTCCCAATAAATACTCAAAAAATTATCTTAACCTTCCAGTATTTTTCTGCTTTTTTTTTCTTCAGCAAGAAAACTATTTTAAGATTTAACGACTCAAGGAAACTTACAGTAATGTCCAAGATATTAATTTTTTCAAGAATTGATTTTTTTTTTTTTGCAATTTATAATATTAACACACTTGCAACTTATAATACAGTTGTCAGTATCTACAAACACAACATCACAAAAAAACTCATTGATTTTTGTTATTAGTCAAAGAGGTCCAAAACAATTTATAAAGCAATTTCTCTTAAAGGCAGCATAGTGATTGGGTAAGTTTTCTATATGAATCATGTCAGCAGAAAATCACTGATAGCTACATATAGACCCATTATAAGAACAGAGCAGGGAACCAAGATTAAAACCTCTACATTTTGAAAAATAAAACTGAGAATTTTTTGGAAGTGAACAAAATTGTAAACAACCTATATAAAACCAGGATACTCTTTCAGAATAATTGCTTTAAATGTTACATTCTTCTTTATGAACAATAAAACAATTCTTCAGATAAAACGTGCTGAAAATATACATTCAACATAAAGCACACATTCAAAATATAGATACAGTATCTTTCATGTCACTTGTGCACTGGTCTGAGAGCATATTGAGATAAATTACATCTATTTCAAGACTAATTTGGAAAAAAAAAATCTAAAAACCAGAGCTGCACAATATATAAATTGAGCAAATTATCTGAAATGAAAACTAGGTCCGCCAAACCTTCAAAGGAAAATTGTTTTCTTGCTTGAAAGTCTGGTTGATCCATAAGTTTCTGTGTGGGTGTGTAGGTAGTTTAGGGAACACCTCAAATAAGTCCAGCAGCTCCTAGCTGGTAAACGGTTCTTTCAAAACATGCAAAGATAAGGGTATTACTATGCCTAGATTAGCCTTTGTACTATTGGGTGTTCCTCTGCCTAGGATTTAGAGTTGTGTTTGTCAAGGTAATTTTAAGGCTGCAGCATCCAACACATCTCATGCTTACAGGTCTCTGCAGCAGCAATTTCTACGCAACCTCTGCAAGTGGTACCCCACACCTGCGACTGATACCCACAAAGGACCATACAAGTCTCTGAGAAACTAATTTGGAACCACAAGAATTACTTGGTAAGGACTATGGTAACAGTAATCTTCTAATCTTTAGCAATAATCATCTAAACACTATGCCAGACATTACAAATTATCCCTGTATCACAATCGGTATAGAATAGATTCTCTTCAAGCTGGTATTGCACGATCATTATGAGAGTCCACTGACACTTACTCGATCTGCCAACATCTTTATTAACTGACAGAGAAATGGGATGTAAAATCCTGGGTGCACAAACTCTTGCTGAATTAAAAAACTGAATTAAAAAACTGAAGTTTTTTGCACAATTCACACATACCAATCTGTCTTACCTGGAGCCTAGAACTGACAATGCAGTTTTGAAAATTATATGCATTAAGCATCTCTGGTTTAGTAGTTCACAGGGAATTGTTACCAATCAGTCTGGACTCAGGACAGCTGAACACTAGTTCTCATCTTACAAACTCAACTCAATTTCCATGGGGTTTTTCCAAGGGTAGCTCAACCACCCTCTTCCCAGTAATCTAAAAAACACCTTTTGGTAGTTCTCACTCCTTTCAGAAAGGGTATGTTCTCCAGAAGACTTGCGACGTCTAAATGTATGTGTGCAGAGACATGAATTTTGATACGTCTCCAGATAAGAGACATGTTTTCACTTGTAAATACATACTGCAAGTAAACATAGGATATTAGTAAATGAAGTATTTGTAAGAACTGCTCGTGTTATGGAGCTCACATCTGCTCTAAACCATCACAAATCATTTGTAGTGTCAGTAGTTTGGTTTGTTCCTGGGTTTTAATTCAGAGCCTTTTTCTGGCTCAGCCTAGTACATGAAGCAGGCTTGCATGCCAAAGCTGTGATTAACTTTATAGATGCAGTGGAATTATGGAAATGCATCATGCAAAAGTGCGTACTTGCCAAAATTATTCCATGACCTTGTGCTTAAGCTGAGTTTTAAATAATTCAGTGATGTATTGAATGAATAAATTTGTGCTGCTTGTTACTCTAAACAGTCATGCTTTCACTTTCCTTGCCATTTTTAATAAAGCCTCACTTTCTAATATTCATGAAATATTGCATTTCAATTAAATTACATACGTATTGAGAAAATAGTTTGCCCTAAGCTGTTTAGTGTTGACACCAACTGTCATCTGCTTTTTCTTTCTGTATAATAACCATGGAGGTTTTATGTACCGGCAATATAAAGGCGCTGTCACACTTCAACGAGAAACTTTTTTGATCAGGTATAATACAAGAGAGAATAAGCCAAAGCTATTCTGTTGTTTCTAAAACCTGTTAATTTAGCTTAAGTAGTGCATATTCAATCCAAACTTAAGTTACCTGGTTTCATGGGAACAGCAGGTTTCAGGTGCTGTTTGAGCTGCACAACTCTGGCCGCTGAGCGGGTTGGGTGTGAGCTGAACCTGGTTTTAAAATGCAAAGAACAGAAGAGCCCTAAGTTAAAAGGTTAGCATTTTAAACAGCCTAAGAAGGTAAGAAAGGATGCAAATATAAAAATTAATCACTGAAGCAGCAAAATACTGTTCTCCAATTTGTCATTATCTCACTTGTAGGTAAATTGATTACAATTCCTATGGCTCAGCGTATTTCCCTTTCAAAACAGGAAGCATATCACCTTCTTATTTACAGGAAATAATTTAACAATTTCAAATTAAAAGTTCTCTCATTATATCACTCTGGACAATAAAACTAATAACATTTTATGACCAACTCTGTATGTGTGGTCCTCCCCATTCAACCTGAGCTTGTTTCTGCCAAAAGGAACAGCAATTTTTTAACAAGCCCAGAAAGATCTCATGAAGTTCATACTGCCCATCACCCTCAATGCCTGCTGCAGAGAACCAAAGTTTGGTACACAGCTCAAGCAGAGCCTGGTTCTCAAGCTAAAGCTGTGAAGACTTGTCTGATACAGACACCCGAACTGCAGCTGCAGTGCAGCTGCAACACACTGGCTGTCGCAGACCGCAGGTACCCCAGAGGTTTATTCCCAGAAAGCAAGTGAATAGGTGTTGTGAAGAGAAAGCAAGTATAAAATTAATGTCCTATTGGCACATGCTCAAAAGGCCAGCAAACTCTTCCACAACTCTTCTGTGATTAAAATGGGGAGGGGAAAAAGGTGTTTGCAAGCTTCACCTGCTAGATAAAGATTTTTCATTACTGCCTGTAAGTGAATGTGGATATAGTTACCATACTGCATCTCTAGCCATCTTAATAACTTCAAATTGGCCCTAACACACTGATAATCTTCACCCACTAATGAAGCAATCACCAGCACCATTTGTCAAAATGTTTTCAGCAAATTACTCCAAACAGTTCTGGTCACCTCAGTGTAACTAAGAGGCCAGAAACGTTTGTCCACAAGACTTTACAGTCAGTGTTAGGAAGAGAGTACCAGAATTACTGTAGAGAGATGGGCAGATGAAGTACATGAGAGCAGCAAAAGATTTTGATTACATAACTGAAACTATTTCATTATGTATATATAGAAGAAAGTTTTAAATAAACTATATAAATGTCAATCCTTCCTTACAGCTCCAGGAAAGGAGGTGGTCTTCAGCAGAAACACTCAAATTATTAGTGCAGGAGAAGTTTGAAGAGAGCCAGACCGTGTGTCTTCTTATACAAATGTCTTTTGTTTGATGCTTCTGGGAAAATGTGGGAGTTTACCTGGTACAAGTTTCCTGTTTAGGTGTCACTGGCACAATTACAGATGAAAGAAAGGCTGCACAAAAACATTTAGCAATTTCAATTCTAGCTCCACTTTAAGTTCCTCTAAGTAAATAGGAACCTTTTAGTTGACTTCATCAAGTAGAAGAAGTGTTCAAGAAGAAAGAAAGAAAGAACTGACATAAGGACTGTGAATAATATACTAACTCACGGACTCCTGCCACTTCCTTCCACTTGTCCTAATCCAAAATGTAGTTTTACAAACTATGCAATCTTAATACCAGCAATATTCTCTGGCATGAGATTATTTTTAAGCCACCACTATTTCATTATAAATCAACAGGTATCTATCAACATTTTAAACCAAAGAATGTATCTGAGGGCATAATTAGATTAAATCTGAAGGCCAGCTATACCTTCAACTATTTTGTTTTGTTTATCCAACTCTCTTGGATCAAAAATTTGAAAGATTTTAGAATCTTCATTAGTCAAAGTAGCAACTTAGGCACGGAAGTTATGTTTTCCATCTTCTATAGTTTCAAGTCAGATAATCAATTTTGCTTCCATATATTTTAACCTTTAAATAATTCCTTATAATCCAAATGTAATATCTCAAATTATATGCCATACATTTTTACACAGAAAATTAAAACCTTATAAGAACCACTGTGATCTTTAAAACTGAAAGTCTTTTCAGCTTATTTGTAAGGTATTATTTTAAGATTTCTGGTTTTTGAATACCTGGTGTTTTGAAGCCATTACACTGTCCTTTAGTCAAACTGTGAAACAATTGAGACCAACAAAACACATACTTAAGCATCTAACTGGAAAGATTAGATACCGGTAAATCCCAGCAGAAGTAATTTTGATCCACACATGAAGTTTAAGCTCACCCTTTCCTCTCACAGACTTACCTTCCCCACTGAGACTGCAAAATTAAGCCATAGCATTAGTAGTGTCTTTGTGAATATGATTAGGTTTGAGTGCTGTATCTTCTTTTGCGTGAGTACTCTGGAGTGTGTGCCTTCCCTTCTCTTTGCCCACAGAACCAGTGTGCAACCCCTGCATGATACCTACCACAAGTCCAGCCAGTCTTTTCATGCTGCCCTCCCATGACAATCTCTGTCAGACACTGAATGCAGTTTTGCCTGGTGTGTGGCTGATGACAACTAAGTGCCAGCTTGTGAAGATGTGGAACAAGAATGAGCACTAACAGTTACCTTAGGCATGTAGTCTCTTTTCATTTCCTACACCACAGCTCATGGCAATCTAATATGTTAGTGCTATTCTCCGACCTTCACCTTGCTACCCATGAGCTTTGAAAAGAGCACAAAAAATATTTTCTCCCATGAAAAATGACATTCAAAGTAAATCTTTTTATTCCCTCCTTCTTTTTCAGAAGTCTGATGTGGAGTGGTGGGGGCAACAAGAGAGTTTCAGGCTCAGTTTCTATGCTACATGCCAAGGGAACTGCAAGGGAAGAGAGAAATCCAAGACTAGCAGCTGTACAAGCTGAACAAGATGGTGCAAATAACCTCCATGTGTTTTCCAACTTAGATTTCCTGATCTCATCTGATTTGTTCAAACATCTTTTGTGAAACAGCAGCTTTACTCCTTGTGGCCCAAGGCTTTCACAGTGAACCTGAAACGTTCCTTCTTCCCAATAAAACTGTTTGCATTCTCTTTCATTCATTTACTTTCAAAAAAGCCTGTATAAAAATAATATTAATTTACAATTAACTTATCACATCAGTAAAGGAGTTAATGACACAGCAGTTACAAAATCTTCAGAGGATACAGGGGAAAAAAGCTACAGCCGATACAGCTTGAAACCACACAGCCTGCAGTACAGTACTGCAGGAGACAAAACAGGCCACAGATTTTTTACTGAATTCACAAGGCCTCAGGACTGATCCTTGTCAGATCTGCTCTGCCTGAACTTCTCCTGACCTGCTGCAGCCTTCCTCTACTAGGTTGCAACAACAGCTTCTCTATCTCACCAGGCGAAAATTCCTACTACTTGTGTGTGTCTTCGCAGGGTGGCACCACAGGGTTACTCAGCAGTTACAAGTAAGCAGAATATTCTGCCTAGCATGGGATACTTAAGGCTCTAACAAAGACAGTGCTGAGAATCACAAGGGAGCAGCCTCTGGACATGGAGAACACAGGACAGTGCAGGTGTGGGGGATCCCACAGCTATAAACAATTCACCCGCAGTCACCCTACACACGGACACATGTGGTTTTAGGGACAACAAAGCAAGCAAAGAAATCTAACATAAGTACAAGGAAACATATAGAATAAATCTGGATTTTATATAGAGGTGAGGAGCAGCAAAGAAAGAACGAGGTATAAAAGCATGTGAACATTTAAAAAAACCAATCCTCAGTGGATCTTAAAGAGAGGAAGAATTCCTTGACAGGCACATCACACTTCTCATTGTGAAGGACTTTATGTGTTTACAACTTACTGTCTACCAGCAAAAAACCCAATCCCTAAAACCAAAACCCAATGGTTTCAAGAAATAACCCCAACCTCAAAGAGCTGCAGGAGGTGAGCACAGAACCAGGAAAAGGGGGAGAAACAAAGTTACTGAAATAATTTCTGCATAGACGCATTCTTTCTTGTTCACTTGTAACTCTAAACTAATTGTAATTGCTGTATTAAATTATTAAACCTTTGCTTCACTTACTTTCAATAAATTCTTGGGCTTATCTGTTAAATGTTTCCCATCTTACACAGCTGCTCAGGCTTCACAGGGGGTAAGCGGTGGATTTATATTTCACAGACATTATTTAAGTGCTTTTTATTAATTTTTTTTGTCACAGTTAATATTGAGAGGTTCTGTGACCCTGAAAATGGTCTGGCCTCACATTTTTATGACAGTCACCTTGACTTTTAACATTTTCTACAGTACTGGATGAAAAAGAGGATGTTTCTAAAAGAAGCATCTTTGGATGCTGCTGGAAGGATTTTCCTCTATTGATCACTACTGGAAATTTATGTATGGAGGGAAGACAATATAAGAGACCATTTTCTTTGATAACAGAGACTTCAAAAGGACCTTTCTGATTAAAATATCTCTAAGGTCAGAGAATGCCAAATACTTCTGTAGCTCACTTTGACTTGACAGAGTTGCATTTTTATAAAAGAACAAGCTCAGCATTTAACTTCCAAAAAGGATGAAGAAATGAAGCCCATCTTAAGTATCTCTATTATACAAAAAAATCCATATGCTCATAAACTAATAAGGATTGCTAAGACAGACATTTTTATTTAAAGATCTGGGCTATACTGAAATAGGGACTAGTTTGGAAATAGAGTAACTCGTGTCATTAATTGTAATTGTAAAAATATTTGGGGATATAATTAAAACACAAACACTGTATTTTCCTTTGTATAAGTGCTCTGACCCCAGAGTCAGACAAATCAGAAAAAGGACTGAATATGTCAAGAAAGGTGGCAGTACTGCTGAAGTTAAATTCTGACATATATGTCATGATCATGTAGGATTTGTAGAACACACAAGCCTCAAGGTGATACTTGCTTGTAACTCAAGTCTGTGTAAGATGAATATTGTGGCATGGTGGCACTTGTTAAGTCAAGTTCAATATGTTCACTTTCATGATGCTCAAATAAGACATTTGAAAGCACTCAGTGTTGATCACAGGCATAAAAATACATCGGTGATGTCAACGTTAAAAAAGCTGCTTGCATTTGATTATTTAAATTCTTCAACACATATTCTCAGTATTTGTTCAATTTTTTACCCTAATTGCTAAGATAGCATGGCTTGGAGAAGCTTCTATATTTAACTTATTCACATAAGCCATTAATAAACCATGGCAGAAAATGCAGCACCTTCGTGTTTGGAGAAGTTCTACTGACACGTCACTGGTGCACCGGTCTCACAACCATGACAGAAACGATATCTGAGAGTTCTCACATTCTATGTGTTATCACTGCCCAAGACAACCACAGCCTTCTGTGCTTCAATACAAGAGCAGCCACTAAGCCTTGTCTTTTAGTTACCTATACCCATCACAACATCTTTACCAAAGCAGGCCAGAGGTCCACTGAACCTGCCACCACACAGTGGCCACTGGACAAGCCAAAAGGCTGGGTACAAAGATGCTCTTCCACGTGCTTCTGAATATCCAATGTTTCCAAAATCAAAGTATTTTCAACCAGGTGTTGTATCATATGAAAATTATAATATATTTAATGAAACAAATACATAAATGTATTTTTCTAAGCATGCATGCATACCTGCTTATATAATACTGAAGTTAAGACACTAAAACACTTTCCTGAACTAGGGTCTAGATGACACAAACATTCAACATGGTAGTACCACATCAGACACAGCTACAAGCTAAAAAATGTATCAGCAAAGTCATAATAAAAATAAACAGAACTGGATTTATTTTTTTTTTCAGATAAAAGAAGAAAATGCCACACTATGAAGGTCTTAGAAATTTGAAGGGCATCTCAAAGTAAAATAATTTAGGCTTTATTATTTTAGATACCCAATTACTTTTCATATTTGACTGAACCTCTTTCTTTCCCATGTCTGTAACTGTTTCATCTTAAAATAGCACCAAATGAATGGATGGTCAAGAAAGCATATTTTGAAACAATCCATGATAATCTGCTCTGAATTTTAAAAATTTTTATAAACACAATCCTGCATTTTTTAAAGTCAATTATGTGTATTCCATTTATTCCAGAGGAGTGGGAGTGAGCTCTCCATTCATTTTCATTTGCATATAATCTGACAGAGATACATGTTTTTGAATATAAAGTAAAATAAATCTGTTTCTCTTTGCAGTAACATAGGAAAAAGGACTCCCAGGGCAAAGAACTGATGAATAACATTACTTTGGCAAAAATTAAATTACTATTGGAAAATAAAATCTTAAATTCTTTTAAATAAAAAGAGTGCAGTCTAGTAACATTTTTTATGAATCCTGACTTGGCAGTCTCTGTAAACAAAGTTTCTCAAAGCGATTAACAGTTTGACACAAATAGCTTATGACCTATTTGCAGATATCATAGCCTTTATTCTATTCTGTGACCCAACAGAAAACACTGTTAAGAAGTAATAACTGAAACAACATAAACTCAAAGCTCTCTTTTTAAAATCTTAAATTAGATCAAATAAATTTTGGATTTCTACTATTTAAGTGTCTGATTAAAAACATAAAATCTAAAGACTGGAATATCCATTAGTATAATGAAAACAACTCAAGTAGCTACTTCTTCCAATGTGTGAAGGAAGGCACAGAAACTGAGGTTAGCTTCTCACATACACATTTGTCTCAGTCACATCTACAAAATACCCCCACAAAAATTAGGTGGAAAAAAAAAAAGAGCTTTTAAAAATAGATTTTCAAAGCAATATATTATATAGGCAGCTAGAAATCTTATCAAGACAAAGTCATTCCATTTCTATTTGAAAATATTCTCTGCCTTTTAGATATCAAGCACATGCTCTGTCTTTTCAAAGAGCACTGGAGGGTATCATACAGATGAGAGATTCACTGATATCCTGGACAAGCTCCATCGATTTTTCCAAATACTCTGTATTAGCACTGAAGTCAAGGAAGGTCTCTATATCACCGTTAGTTCTTCCAGTGTCCTTTGAGCAATTTATATTATTTCTTCATTGAAATCTCACAATATAAAGAAGACAAGAAATAACATGCACCTAACAGGAAACAAAGTACTGATCTCAAATGTCTGATACACAATGTACTGAACTTTAAACTCAGGACTCTAAGATTTGTTGCTATTAAATCAAAATAACAACAACCAGAAACAGGTTTTACCTTGTCTAGTAAAAGTCATAAAGTAATGTTTTATCAGTTATACTTCTGTGCAGAAGCGTGGGAGTTGCACGCCAAACAGCGCAGAGGTGAACAAGGATGGTTCTACCCTCACTTCCAGCAAACCTTAGAAGCATTCCTTCTCCATCTTTTCAGACCAGGTCTCCTCACCAACTCTAGCATCCCTCCTACCCACCCTATTTTGCATTTATTTTAAGCTGTTAATCTTCAGCTTCGAAAGACTCTGAAGTCTGTGTGACTTCACTTCTGTCCTGATGTCATCTGAAAGGTATGTGGGTGGCCGAGGGAATCCCTCCCGTTGAGTCATGTTCAGAACAAACTTCCTTTCCAAACTCCTCAAAAGGAGCCTTGTCTTAGTCCCAGACTTGGTCAACACTTTAAGCCTAAAGGACTCTATACCAGAACCACAGAATTGTAAGGGTTGGAAGGGACCTCAAGAGATCATCAAGTCCAACCCCTCCCTGCCAAAGCAGGTTCCCTAGAGGAGGTCACACAGGTTGGCACCCAGACGGGTCTTGAGTATCCCCAGAGAAGGAGACTCCACAACCCCCCTGGGCAGCCTGTCCAGTGCTCTGTCACAGTAAACTACACATCAGAGTCAACACTGGCCTGTCAGAGCCACTAAAGGACTTTCACAGAGACACTTACACAAAGTTGAAACTCCTAGAAAGTTTATTCAAGTCATGTACATGGAGAGTTGGGGAACACCGTTGATATATGCACTTACTGCATTAGTGCTAACATATGGCTATGATTATAACAGGCTATATATAGCTGTATTATAATACTCTCCCAGATATTCTCACCAAAAGGTGAAATCATAATTGCTTACCAAGATGTCATCCCTGGCTTGGGTGGAGGAGGAGCACAGCCCATCAACTGCCTCTTCAGGACCCTCAATCTCTTCTCTCCCCACCCCCACACCACTCCCACCCCAAGACGATCTTCCTCAATATCCTTTATACCCAAACCGTAGCTGGTGTGATGCTTAACATGATTTGGGTGGAGAGATGAGTACTATAGCTGTACTTTTAGCATGTACTGCAAATAATGAAGCAAAAAGTCTTACCATGGGTAATGTGGCCTTCAAAATTCTGTGTAGAAACTCTGGTTTTCCAGTCTCTAGCCAAAACAAGGTCATCCCAATGCAGTAAGACTCCCTCTTTCTGTTGCTCCCCACAGCAACATTGTAGATCTCTATCCACAGCATCTGCATAAGAGATAAGCAGACATCATAAGTTTTTAACCTGTTAGGTGCAATTCCCACATCTGCACTGCTTCATTTTCTACTTCACATATTTACTCCCCCTCAGGCAACCCCTAAACACCTTTGCATCCTCTTCCCACTCTTGTCTTTGTGCCTTGTGCATCAAACTAACACTACAACTCTTCAAGAGACTGATCTGCTATGTAACCCACTTACAAAGAAGTGCTATCAAATCTATATGTATGAGCATAGCTACATAATATGTATGTATATGCAGACACACTGATCTTCATAAATTATCAGTCTCCTGTAGATGCAATGCATTATGTTTGAACATTATTGATTTATAGATATGCCTTTGGACAAATACTTTGTCTCTCCCTGCTCTGCACAGAAATCAAAATTCCAGTAGCATTCAACTCATAATTATATACTGAATTTCAAATTAATCAACCCAATGTGCCCTAGAAATTACTCATGAAAAGGATTATTCATGTATTGCCCTATCGCTTGTCACTCAGCCAGAAGCGATGCCTGACTTAACTGAAAGTATTGATTTGCTACCCTGAAATTTTATTTATTTATTTTTCTGAAGTCATGCTGTAGCATCAGTCATGGAAGCTAGAGCATTCCAGCTTTAATCAGCATTTAGTTCACCCTTGCTCTTCTGTCATTCTATCATTTATAGACATACACAAAGAAATTTCTTCAGAAGCCCTTGAGGAAAGCATGGCTGTGACTTTTAGTGTTCTTCACCAATCAGAGCAGCTTCTGAGTGAAACATGGTGTGCATGTGAGTGTAGCTCAGGCATCACTGAGGTGAAGTTTCAGCAACAAGCCAAGTAACAGTTCAAGGAATTATCAAGGGAACATGTGAATAATACAGAGCACAGGCTTAGGCTTCCACAGAAATCTGCACATGGGGAAATTATTTTGTAAAGAGAAATCTGTATCTATTTAGGGCTAAATATTTTCTGAACTAGGACCACTGCTGTCTAGACAGACTGGTGACTATACTGAAAAATGACAAATTATTTGAACTCCACAATATTGTGACTGTTAGTGATTTACTAGGCAATGAAATAAACTAATGAGTTCATGTTTAAACCTTGCCTTCCATTTTAGATTTCCAGCATCCAAGCTTGCAATCTTCAGACCAACATAAGTCTGATGTTTCCTTCTGCCTACACCACATGGGAAGCCTAGACACCTAACTTTGGGCTTTGTCAGTATTTTAAAGTAAATATTCTCTGCAGCATTCTTCCCAAGCTCTGGTATGCTGCTCACCAGAACACTATGTGGGGCTGTAGAGTGCTGTGCCTTTCTCTAGGTATATCTCAAGTTGATATCCATGGAGACACAGTGTCACAGAGCATGGAGACAGGTATCATAGGAACCATGGACTAAGTAAGGATCAAGACCCACACCAAAAAGAAAAGTTTCATATACATTGCAGCATGCAGCTTATCTGAGGTTACTTTGGAAGAAGTCAGCACAATCTCAGAGACAGTGAATGAACAGCATCCTGCAAGTCAGGTTGGGCTAATTACTCCAGTGAGAATGGGCATCTTGGGAGACCACTGAGAAAACCTCTTTTTTACGCTTGCCCATCATTCGGATCACAAGCTAAGGCTGGCAAATATGATTTTAGCTTGTCATCCTGCCAGAACCTTAAAGCTGATTTAACTGTGTGTTACAGCCAGCCATTTTTCTTGGGGCAAGGAAAACTCATATGGTTTGGAATGGTCTCATTCTGGTCAGAGATCAAATGTTTCTGGATCACAGAGCTGTCTACAATGATAACACAGCACTCACCAAACAAAGAACACACTCATCAAATGCATATATGTCACAACAGCTTTGAAAATAAACCTCTGAATCTCAAAAATGTTTCTGAATTCAAAATGTTTCTTCCTTGTGAATACTTGCTCTGTGGCAATGCATATCATGCAGATATGACCACCATTCCAGAATAATTCTGGCTTATCACAATACTAGAATTACAGACCATAGTTAGTCATGTAAGAAACTTCATTTTCTTTACATTTTAAACCCAAATGATAACTTGTTTAACCGGGTAATAAAAATAATTTCCAGCTAAACTAAGATTTTTTTCCTTAGTCAGTCTGAAACAGAACAAAATCATAAATTAAAATTAGACAAATGAAATTACACAACACAAGTATAATTCCTTAATATAATATATATAATTCTTCACGTGTTCCAGAGACTCCCAGGTCAGTTTTACATCATTACATACTTGGTTACCAAAGTAATTTATTCAACAAGTGGCAGATATTAAAATCTCTTCAGTCCCAACTGATGAGAGAGATATTCTGAGACTGGGTAAATCCATTTTAAAACGTACAATGATCTATGAAATCAGTTTCTGGTCTGTACACTCCAAATAATGAACAAGAATCAATGTAATTTTAAAAACACCTTAAAAACAAGAGAAAAAGAAAGTGCTGCCAGCCTTGACAAAATGTGTGATCACTACACATTAAGCTACTAAGTGAATTTGGGCTTTGTATCATCCATATCCTCAGTCATAGTTGTCCTGGTTCTGGATTTCATGATTTGCCACTAGTCAGACAGACTCAGTGCAGGGACAGCAATGCAGAGTTAGAACACGACTGTCAGAAGCAACCACTGGAGAAACTGCTCCTTGACGCCTCCCCTGTTCTGGTTACTTTCCACGCAAGACAGGCTCAAGTGCAAATTGCCCCCACCAGTTCCCCAAAACCAAGTTATCTGCAGTTTCCAGTGGATTTCCTGTAGGCAACCTGATGCAAGACAAGCTTCCATCACCATCCTCACCCCAGGTGGCAGCAGTATGTCCTCAGCCTTAGAGGTTAAAGCCCAGCACTTACATAACTAATGCATACACATATTCTGGAAAGGCAAATGTAACAACACCAGGAGATAGATTCAAGAACTCCACAGAAGTCTGATTCTTAATAGTTAAATTTGTAAAATAATCCTGTCAGATCCTGCTTTTACCTTTTTGGTTTGGTGGGGTTTTTTTTCCTATTTCTGTTTTGTTTCTTTTTTAACTGCAGCAGGTAAGTGCATAAGTGGATTTCCACACACAAGCTCTGTGTTTTCTGATTAGGACACTTGTATGTGTCTTCTGGAGGGCTGACAGGCAAAGATGGAAATGGAGGGAAGGGAAACATTTCTGATGTAGCCTAGCATGAAGTCATTTACCACTAACTTCAAATATTCAACTTACTTGAGGAAAATGAACAGTGTGTCATTATTCCTAATGACAAATTATTCTGTAACACTAAAAGAAAAATGTAAAAGCACAGGTAGGTAATTATTCTTTAAAAGCAACCCAGACTCAGACTTATAAATGGCAGCATTAATCACGTGTATTTGCTGTAAGTGAAAAAAACATGATGATCTACAGCAATTGGGTTTTATGCATGTGATTACAGAGTCAGCAAGCAGAAATTTTCAGAGCACAATTTCTTATTTAGAACTATCTGGTTTTTATTAGCTCTAAATGTTTTCAATTGTCTTCTGAATTTCTGCATCCAAGTGCCACTTCAAGGCGATTACACTCCATCGTGGCAGTGAAGATTTAAAACTTAACGTGGCTTACAATGCTCACTTCAGGAAGCTGACTTGTTTCCAGATATTTACATTTACTGCTGCAATACATTAAGGTTAAAAAAACCCACCCAAAACCCAGCAAAAAAACCCACAACAACCCATATATAATTTAAAAAAAAACTATTTTCATATCAGTATTTTCTCTCCGCACTTTTTAAATCAAACCAATGTTGTTGCTTAAATCTATTATACTACAAACAACTAGCTCAGAAGATCTTTTAGTTAAGCAGAAAGTTTTCACTTGTGTTATTTTCATAACATCTGTATTTTGGCAGTCAGGTCGACTTCAAAGGTGACAGTTTCACGGCTAAGAAAAGCAAATTGCAGAAATTTCAAGCCTGTATAAAAGAGCTGAGGCAACGCACCACCAGCAATCTAAAACCATTCAAATGTTAGAGAGTCAATTTGAATTCTACCCCTGAAAAGGTCCTACAAATGTGTTGAAAGACAAGAATGCTACAAAACTAAATATATATGACTTTTTGCCCTTATTACTTATTATTACATATTTTTCCTTCTCAAAATGATATGGGCAATGAAATAGCTCTGTACTTGAAAGCCAGTGATGAAGCAGCTGACCAAAATTGTAAAACTGTGATTTTTCATAAACCACATCATTGCTCAATCATCAGTACATAAAACTGTTACTTCAAACATTCTGAAAATACAGTTTTTATTAAAACTGTATTCACTGGCAGAAATTAGGCTAACAAAAAGCACAACTATTAGAAGAGTTTTTTGTATTTTCAATATAAATACTTAAAAACAGACTCCTATCAGCTTTCCAGTGCTTAAACAGAAAGGATAGCGAGCCACGTGAAGCACTTTATAATAGAGCTTCTGAGTGGTTTTGGAGAAAGAGTGTGGATTCCATGCCCTTAAGACAACTAAAGGACAGCAAGTGTTTTTAATGTGCACTGCACATGAAGTGACATAGCTGGAGCCACCGCATTTGCAGGGAGCGAAGGACCACTGCAGGGAAACTAAACAGGCTTTCATATATATTCATATACCTTTAGGGACATAGAGTTCTAAAAATAACTGACAGAGTGACTGAGAGTGTCTCTGGAAATATCCATCTATTTTGCCTGCATGCTTATCCAACCAAGAACAAGAGAGTTGTGAATCAGAAGCTACAAAGCCACGGTTATTTCGAGAAGGGCATTAAGCATGACCACAGAACCTCTGCAGCACATCTGGCTTGTGTGCAGCAGCCTTGCAGGAGTTCCTGGCTCCTCTAATTTGCAAATGCCTGGGTCACACACTGTGTGCATCAAGCACACCTTCCAAAACCAGAATGAGCTTGTTTAATTGCACCCTGCTTCAAGGATCTTTCACTCCTCTCAGCAACATAAAGACAGAACGCCAGGCAACACAAACTTATATTTACATCACTCTACAACATTTAGCTTGGCATAAGATCTTCATCCCAAGCACGTTAAGAAACAGTGAAGAGGCAGGAAAGCTATAGGAAAGCCAGTCCTATAATGGAAAGGACAACAGATAGTTTATTAAAAAAACAAACAAACAAAAAAAAAACCCAACCACCAACACACAGATTATATGTATAGACCAAGTTATAGCTATGTACCACTGTTGGTCTGTTTGGCAGGAAATACAGACAAAATTTCAGATGAAAGTCCCAAATAAAAATGAGCAACAATCCTCAGCTGCAGTTGATACTTTCACCAAAGGTGAGGTAAGTAACCATTCTGAACCATTTATCACTGCAACGAGAGTCAGGTGGAAATAAAACCCAGTACATTTAATTAAATGGCAGCAGCAGCAGCTAATTGATGTAGTGTTTCTGCTGTAATTATTTTCATTTCTGGGATAACAAAATGAATACAGAATCCTTCATCTTGGCTAATACTGTTTTCATTAGGTGAGAAACAGTATAAACTGAGAAATTGTAATGGGTCACATGCTACAGGTCAAGTAATTGAACACTATCTTTCATTACAGGTCCTGAGAAAAGAATTACTGAAATAATTTCTTTATTTAATATGAAAATTCCTGTCAAATAAGTAAAGAAGTAAATAAAATGCGATTCTGACATTAGAAATTTGTTGCATAAGAGTGTTACTTTAATATACAGTTATGCATGATACACTAAGTTATATCAAGCCTTTCACTAAAGCAATCTGTAGAAAAACATTTTAGCATACAGTTGTGATAAGATAGCTGTAATTACTTTAGTGCCCTGAAGACACAAAGGCACATAGCTGTCACAAGTGATATTTGCTAATGATAATGACTTAAAAACTACAATGAGATTTTAATACTATTTTCTCTATTGGTTGTAAAGAAGTAGTATAGCTGCAGAAAAGAAAAAAAACACACAAAAAATAAAATAAAAAAAAAACAAACCCAAACCTTTCCCCCTCTTGAAAAGTTTTGGTAATTTCACAAGCAGAAATCCAATGAACTAAGTAAGGTACAGGACAGCTGCCATTACTAGAGTATACCCAAAGGCAGCTTTTCCACAGACTGTTACAGTAAGATCACAGACGAATTTCTGGATACCAACTGAAATCTCAGGTCCACTAGTAAGATCACAAATCTTTGTTCTTTCTACTTGGGGCAGATTTCAGACAATTATATGTAGGAGGCAACTAGAAAGGAAAAGTAATTTTCCTCAGGGTAAATATTCAGTGAGGAACAGTACTTAACCAGCAATGTTAAGCATGTGTTTCATTTGACACAAGACTGAAGAAATTGATTTTTTCATTGATACATATAACATAAAGCAGGTCAAAGGAGGTGATCCTCCCCCTCTATCCTGCCCTGGTCAGGCCTTACCTGGAGTCCTGTGCCCAGTTCTGGGCTCCCTGGGACAAACCAGGCAGGGATCTCCTGGAGAGAGTCCAGCAGAGGCTACAAGGATGATGAAGGGCCTGGAGCATCTCCCCTGTGAGGAAAGGCTGAGTGAGCTGGGGCTGTTCAGCCTGGAGAAAAGACAACTGAGAGGGGATCTCATCAATGTTGATAAACCTATATATGTTGATATCTGATGTGCAGGATTCAAGGGGAGATGGCCAAACTCTTTTCAGTGGCCTGGACAGGACAAGGGGCAATGGCCACAAGCTGGAGCACAGGAGCTTCCGCACCGACCTGTGTGACCTACTCTAGGGAACCTGCTTTGGCAGGGGGTTGGACTCGATGATCTCTTGAGGTCCCTTCCAACCCCTACAACTCTGTGATTCTGTGAAATGTTAGGTATACAACTGCACTCAATACAATCTACTTAAAATTTCCATTCAGCATTCATATATATTGAGTAGGAATATCTGCCTAAAATGCAAGGTGGCGAGTTTACTTAACCACAAATTCAAGAACAACTTTGAAGAAGAAGGGAAATTTTTTGTTGTGTTTATAAATTATTACAATGAGGTATAGAATTTCCTAGCCTAGTTACATTAAGATTTGCTGATTAAATCAATGTGTACATTTGCTAAAACATACCCCTGAGTAACCTTCCTTTTAAAATCAGTGTTCTTTCAATGTATTTGCAGATATGACAAATGTGCTCATAAAGGACTTATGTCTTACATGGTAATATCTGTGTTAGGTCAAATTCAGTAACATGCAGAGAAATCCTACTCAGCCCTGCCACAAATGGTGAAAGGAAAATGTGATAGAAGATATTCAGTACCATCTCCACTGGATCAATTTCTAGGTCAGTTGTTTGTCCTTTAAAAATGTCAAAGCGAGACAAATATTCACAACTGTAGCTCTTTTAAATAATATGCTACATTTGAAACCTAAAATATGCCTTATAGTAGCTTCTTGCATTAGTTTGAGTTGAAGAATGAGCCCACAGGTACTGTGACTGACACACATCATATGCTGCAGCAGAAAGATCACTGGTGATCTCACATTTTCAGGGCAAAGGATTTAGAGAACGGGTCACTGGTACCGGCTTCTTTAATCCACGTTTCTGCCATTCATTCTGTATAATACTGTTCCTTAAGCTTTCAACTGCTTAAGGAGCTAACTCTTTTTCAGATCACTTGTAAAATAGGTAATTTGAGCTTGATTTTGCAGGAATTTCCTTCACTTGTACAGGAGTTAATTAGTTTAAATCCTGAAACAATCTGAAGCAAAAGACAGGAGTTTTTTATTGAGGCATAGGCATTAAAGCACTTTCTCTGGCCTACACCAAGTGCTCCACAAAGTCAAACAAGGCTAGGCTTCCACTACAGAAGGCAGGTGGTGCTTTGAAAAACCTGGACACACAGCCCTGAAATATGAATACAATTAGAGTGAGGGAAATCAAGTAAGGCACTTCACAGTGACAGTTTTCCAGTCATGGTGTCCCACACATCTAGTCCCATAAGGTTTAGTAAGACCCTTGAGAACTACTATGCCTTTCCATGTCGTATTAAACAACCTTTCTCTCACAAATGCTGAATATCCTACTCAACTAACAAAAACACTTAGCTTCTTTCAGCATTTTGCATTCAACTGCCTTTTTACCAAGGGACATGCAATATTAAATAAATGCCTGCATTCAAAGCAGATTTTACCAGTGAGAATTAATGCTTTGAATCACTATTTCTCCTACCATTTTTGTCCATGCAAAGCTGATGCACCCATGCAGCTTAACTGCCACATAAGGAATATCCCCAAAAAAGGTACCACAAAGTATGTACAAAACATATTTTAACTCACTTTTTATGAGCTAGTATCTCCATGTAGCAACAAAACCCCAGCATTTGACTTGACCTGACAGAGGATTTCACAAAGTAAAAAAAGTATACTGCAAAGCTGGGTAGGCCATGTAACACAAAAGACATCTTTCTATCTCTCCTAAGACTTCTGTACCAAAAGAAATGTAGACAGAGCCAGGTGTCAGATTTGCTTTTGCTGGATAAAAAGAGGACAAACTATTTTATAAGCACTATTTTATATTATTTTTTCCATTTACTAGTCCATAAGCACTGAGGTAAAAACAGAAGTGATAATAAAAATATGTGCATGTTAATTCAGAGACAGAAAATATCAAGCATAAAGCTGTGCTCCTGGCTGAGACAGCTCACAATAAAATCAACCGATGACTATGTAGAGTGTAACACGTGGATCTTGAAGCTGATATGCTCCTCCACCCCAAACATGAATAACTTCAAACAGGATGATGGTTAAATAATGAAGTGATATTGCAACGTGAGGTTACTGGATGATATAAACAATACAAGGATACTTGCCAATAAAAAACTTGTATTTGTAAGCCAGTAATCTGCTAGTTTAATTAAAATCGGGAAATACTATCAGCTTTCTATATTTAAAAAACAAACATCTTAGGTTTGTTTTTCAAGTGCAAAAAGCAGCAAAACACAGCCTGATCAGTCCTCAAAACCAACGTGTTGTGAAAATGTGTTAAATTGCAGGCTTGAAAATTTTATAAGCAAAACAGAGCTAGAAACATTCTGTTGTCCCTTTCGACTTCTGATAATAAACTGGGCATCAGCAATGCCAAAGTTGGCAGAACAATAGTTCCTAACAAGAACTGTGAAAAGGTCAAAACTGACCCATCTGTCTTAACACAGAATGAAAAGGATATTTGATGAAAGCTGTTAACACCTACACATAGGAGTCTCTGTATCTTTTATACACTGAAACAATAAAATTATAACTGTCAGTTTAAGAAGAGTGCTATGAATATACCTCATTGCAGTTTTTCATCCTTTTGCTTTGTTTCACATCTCAATTTGAATGAAAAGCACACTCCACTTCTCCAAATCCCAACCTTTCAGAAACTGGGCTGGCCAGCTCATGCAGAACCGAACAGTTTCCCAGTAATACATTCCTAATAACCAGACCAAGTAACTTTCATTAAAAAAGCAATTAATAAATGGTGCATTCCTTATTAAAAAACCAAAACCTTAAAGCCTCACTAAACTCTGCAACATTAATTTCCCAGCCATTTTATCAGTCACATGGAATATTTAGTATTTTCATGCTTCTATTACATTATCCCATTTCGTATATCCTACTGCCCTATAGTATCACCCGCTGATTAGCTGAAAGAAAAAAAAAAAACAAAACCTAACAACCACACAACTGTAAATAAGTGAGATTTGCACTAAACATGCATCAGCTGGACAAGAAACAATTAGTTTCAGTTACCTCTAGATCTGAACACGAGTTGGGATCTTCTTAGCACCATTCTGCAAATCTGGCCCTTTCAGGATGGTATTCTGGCAAAATGATCTTGTGGAAGAGGGTACAGTGCCAACTCTGGGTATACACAAGGTCAGACTTGGGCACAGAAAGACAACTGAACAGATCTCTCACAAACTTCTTTTCCAGACACCTCATGGGAATTCTTCAAAAGCTCTCATCCAAAAGAGAGCAGAAGAAGCATAGGGCTCCTACTGTGCCTCAGCAGCAGGAAACATGCTAGATCTGCCTCACACCTCTCACTCCCTGCCAGGTTACCCATGGAAGTTTCTACTCCTCCTCCTCCACCACCAAGCACACCTGTGCATACTTTGCAGATGAAGCCAGAACAAGGCAATTAACAGACAGATCCACCCCTTTCTCCCATTCAGGCCTCAAATATTGTCCCCAGTATGCTGCCCTGTGAAAACATGTGCCTATTGTCAGTTACCTAACAGCAACTTGATTTTGCATTTTAAGATTCTTTGGAATACAGGGCAGCTATCATTAAATATATTCTAAATTCCCTTCGTAGCTACTTACTTGAATTTAAAACTGAGTGTATAGTTGGTTACATTAAAAATTAACTACAAATACCTTAATTCATCAGTTAATCTTTGTTATTTTTATATCCCATTTTTCACGTATTGTGGCATCACTATTTGTTTATTCAATTTACAAAAACTTTGTAGCATAAAGATATACTTTGTGTCACAAGAATGTGTTAATCAACAAAAAACATTTCTAGAAGATTTAACAAATCTTTCTTTTTTTAATTGACATTAGACTGTAATTGAAAAATATAGATAAGGAGAGTATATTGTGTAAGATACATGTGCACTTAATGTATGATAGCACGTTGCAGTAAAGACTGCAGAGTATTACCACACCCCTGTTTTCATCCCCTTTCTACTTCTCATGGTACCCTACACCAAACAAAAATATTTTTTAAGAAATACAGTGCAAAAAAATAATTGCTTAGTTACCAAATTGCACTTTGACTTCATATTTATTCCAATATTTACTTAAACCCATTTGATTTTCCTCGATAACTTCCACTACTGCCTTCTCTAACACTGGGTGTAGATACCTGGGTTCCTACAGCTTTATGACCCAAGACTACGACCTGTAATATTTACTGTTAATATGTTGCAGTTACTTATGTAAATATTTCTTTGAAATGTATACTTTGTTACATTCTGGTAACTGACATGAACTACTCTGTAACAAATCTGCCACCCCTCCTACATCAACACATGCATCTACAGTGCTCATACCATACTGATTCCTTCAGTGCCTTACACAGAATTCTTCTGGTTCAACAATATCCATGGACTAAAAATATTCTTCCAGATTAAGGTTTGTTAGAGTAATTTGGTTAGGGCCTCTGGATTAATCTCTATTAAATTCTATTAGACCTTTTCCTAGGGGTAATGTTTTCATATAATGAAATCCTGTAAACACAAGGTCAGGCACTGAACCATGGCTCAGCTGCACAAAATCCAATTCAGGAGAGACTCCACGCAAGGTTTTCCTTTCTGTTCATCTAATCCTCAGATAACTCCTGGCCAGTGGTACACAGGAAAATCTTGTCAGCCTTGTCTACTTACATGCTTGTGCAGCAATGAAACTGCAAGCTCATCTAGCTGGCCATGATGGCACATTTGCTCCCTTCCACAAAGTTGCCTTTCAGTTGTCACATCCAGGCTTCTTCAATGAAACCCCAGATCTGGAGAGTGCAAGGCTGCCATCTCTTACCTTTCCTTGGCAGTGATGTAGAGTGCAGCTAGGACTGAAAGGTCCATTATTTTAGCCCTGCCCTCAAAAAGATCAGAATGTACTGATTTCCAAAAGTACCATATGCCAAGCATGAATTCTGTGTGGTTACTTACTACTTAAATATGGTTTTTGAAACATCTATCATTAACTCTAATAATCAAACACCGTGAGGTCAGTGGTTACACCTGAAGAACTCGTAGCAAAATCAGTATCTGAAGCTCTTTGCTTCAGCTACCTTCCTTAGTTTAGAGGATGGAATTCTCATAGAGACTCAAAGCATTTAATATGTCAGCATGGTTAAATGTGGTAAGAAATCCATCATTTTCACAGTAATGGCAGTAATCCCAGCTAGAAATAATCCTCTGGTTTTTAATCTCTCCGAGTAGGAGCAAGGGTAGCCCTCGGGACAGCACTTCTGAACCATATACCTAATGCTGACAAGCAGCGCGCTCCAGTTGTACTACACGAGTGGCATTTCCAAAACCAATGGAACTACTTCTGTATTTTAAACTCTTCCTTCTAAAAGTGGCTTTCCTGGATGAGTCGAGGAACTCAGCTATTTTTCTCACACATGCCACACTTGGCAGAAGTGAAAAGGGCACCATGAACTGGCGAAGAGCAGCACTGGATTTCTTACTGCATGTTCAATAGCTAATTAAAATAAGCACGACTGAATGAAATAGCAATGAGAATCTAAACGAAAAACTTATTCTCAAAATTCAAAATTAAATGCTGTAAGGGTAGATTTTTCTCACTTCCATTAGTTTCTTTCAACAAGTACTCAAAACAGTCCTGGGTGCGCTGATCTCTGTGACCATAAAAAATAAGCCAATTCTATTTCTTAAATGCTTTTCTATTCATGTCATTGCATATAACAGAACGAGGTCTTATCTTCTGAGCTGGGAAGAGTATTTTGTCTACATTAGGAAAAGCAGCACTCAGAATGATAAAACCAAATGTTGTCTGAAAAGTGGATTAATTGCCCGGTGTGGATTAAGCCAATTAATACTTACAGAATGTACAGATACGGCTTTTATCCAGGCCTGTGTCCTCAGTGGATTGCCACAAATCATGTACACCCAAAGCCATCTCTTTTGTTCTATTTATACACAAATGTTAAAAGCTAATACACTCCCAGTTATGATGACTGGCTAGTAATTTGCATGTAATAATTGCTGTGCCATCACCTTCAATCACTGTGCCCAGATGGAGGAAGGGTCTTCACCTGGGCAAAGGTCCCTTCAACCTGTGGTGCCTTTCTTAGTATTATAATGAAGACAGTTTGGTTAAGGATACCCAGACTTTGGTTTTCACTGCCAAACTGGCTGTGTGTGTATTAGATGTGTTTAGTGCTCCAGGACAGTTAGCTTACAGGTCATCCTTTAAACCATTCCCTTTTATCCTTTTTGTAGCAACTACCTACAATAATTCTTAATTATGGAACCACTGTAATATAGAGCCATGGTTATATTTTAAGTTTGAAGACAGGTATAAAAAAGTAATTATAAAATTTTCCATGAAGCTTCTGAATTTTACTTTTCCTGATTCTTCTAGTGGTGGTGGCAAGTGGGGAAAAGAAAAAAATGAGAGCTGTACAGTAAAGAGCTTGGCAAAAGGCACTTCAACCTGTAGAATAACTTAGGCTGCTTTGACAGGTAAGATATCCAAGATCACTCACTGAACAATGAATTACCTGACTTAGAAAGCAGATGCAAACAAAAGTTTTGTACCTATGTTTAACAGGTTTGAACTTCAGTTTGGTCTTTAGGCAGTCTCTCTTACTGTGGCACAGAGAATTAACTCATGGCTCAGCTAGCAAAGACTATATGGGAAAAAAGCATTTTGGGCATTAGTAAATGCAGATGAGACATCTCAGAGATCCCTAGTCAGAACTACTGTTGCAAGTTTCTCACCTGCTCTTCAGAGGAATGAAGATGCAAATGCATCGACCCACAGGTGCAAAAACGGTTTCAGCAAGAGACAAGTCCCTCTCTCACCATGCCTGGTGACCTCTCACAAGGAAGACCATTTTAAATCAGTTCAAAATGGGTAATATGGCATAGGATGGTCTGATACTTCTCTTGAACTCATTATGGCACAACCACAGATATGTTTGGGGTGGTTCTGCATATAGAGGGAGAAAGAAATTGAGGTTTATGGGGCTGATACAGCAATTTTGCTTACTGTCACCTGAAGTTTTCTGAAAACGCCACATTACAAGGCAGAGTCATCTTCCATTGACTCCTTAGGAAACTAAAATTAGATTGATTTTTTTTAAGGGAATGAATCTCCTGAAAAACTAGCACAGTAAAAGCTGTCATCTAATTTCTGGAACTATAAGGGAATATACTTCCCTTCTGCTCCCATGTCCAAAGAGCCTGGAACACTCAGAGCAGATTTGAAGGAAACAAGTTACTTTTAATCAGAAGATAGGACCAATTTTGCAGGACTCAGAATCTGACTAGTAGGTGTGATTTTTTCCCTAACAGACAGCCTCACGAGCGAAACAATGGTTAAAAAGTAAAAGTTATTACAAATAAACAACAAAAAAATCTCAAAAAACAAACAAACAAAAAAACGACCAAAAAAAAAAAAGACACCCACAAAAAAAAAACCCCTAACCAAAACCCTGCAGACTAACTAAGCCTGGTACCTTCCCACAGGTCCAAGACAGCAAGAATTAGTCCAACATTGCAAATCACAGGGCAAATAATTAAAATACATTTTAAACTGATTACAATATGTATTTTAAGCAACACCCATGCAAGGAGAAACTTTGCTTCAGTAGAAAAAGGGCAATTCAGCTGTAGGCTGTTTTTATGCGTGTAGTATGAGTTGGCAGTAGTCTTTGATCCATATCCTTCAGGCAAATTTGACATCTATTTCACCCGAGGCAGGCACAGATCTTTGGAAGGAGATTTCTATATAATGAATGACTGACTGCTAGAAGTCATGTCATTGTCCTCCTCCGCCTCTTCAGATCCGATTTGCAGGCCAGGTGAATCTCATGACATGTCTACTAGTAAATCAAGCAGTGAGAAGAAATGCCTGAAATAGTCCCCACCATGCTGACACCATAAAATCTGGATGATAAGTGATTTTGATTAATCTGAGGAGAAACTCAGCTTACTCTTACATAAATTTCAGAATAGGGCAGTAATTTTGTAGAAAATTCAATCTTTCAAACGGGACATTTAGATTCTGTGAAGAAAAAAATCTTCAATTGCTTTAACTAAAATTTATATTTCTGGTTTAGTATCCTCTTACCTCTGCTCACATTCAGTAGTATTTCCCTTCAACAAAATATCTCTCTAATGTCACAGAAGTTTATTTTAACCATGAAATATTTAGTTCCATAGCAAAGAATTAAATACTAGCTGTCTTATCACACATCCAAATTTACTTCACAGGTGGCTGTGTGACCTGTCTAAGGTAAATGACAGATAGTGAAAGCAAATCACAGACATATAAACCAGAACCACTGCAAGAACACCTACCTATGAGCTAGCCATTTGCAACTGTTATCTTAGCAAAGTGATACATACGGATCTCTCTTCTGGTGATTACAAGGTGAACTCAGACTATTTATTTATTCTTTCATTCCATGCTTTCTGCAGTAGCAAACCTCCTCTATCTATGACAAAAAGCTAATCAATTAAGAATAAGGAAAGGCTAAAATATTTCTGATGGCAAACAATCTACAGGAAATAAAAGATGCCCTTTCTCCATGCAATTTGATTTGCTAAACATCTGAGAACATTTCCACTCACACGTCTGCTACAGCAATTTGAATCCGTTTTATCTTCCAAGAGCAGCTGTGCAACGTTTTGTTTTGTGTAAAATCAGCATAAAACCAAGAAATAAGTTATTCACCTTTTATTTTTTTTGCTTTTGGTTAACTAGATGTTTTCCCTAGTTGTCATAAAAAGGTAGGAATACGGACAGATACATATTTAAATAGTGTGGCTCTGCAGTACTATTAAACAGAAACAAGGAGTTAAATTTTTACTTTTGCTCTGGAGAAGCAAGGAACACTGCTCACCCTCAGCTTAATTTTGCTGATCTGTTTTGTCAAAAGTGAAAATTCATTAATTTTATCCAGACTGAAATAATGCACTTGGTTTGCAGTGATGACATTACATGCAGTGCTTAGTAACGAATATATGACTGCATATTAAACACAGAACAAGGCAGCTGATCACTTCATGCTAAAATCATAGTTCCTTCAAGAAGATTAAATGCCATGCAGATATATCGAGATATACACATATTCCCACATGTGTAGGTACAGATATAGATACATACAAAGAAGGTCCCGAACAAACCAGATAGAATAGTAAGTATAAAGAAGATTTTTTTAAAATGTTATGTACTTATTATACACCATATGACTTAAGGCAGTGAACATACATCCTGCAGGTATTAGTAAGATATATGTGCAACACCTCCCTTAACACCTATCAGAAGAATGTCAAAGACTACATAATTAAAGACTCTCTGCAAAAGCAAAGGCAAGAGTGGACAAACTGACAAATTATTTGAAAGCAAGGTGAAATACCTTGTCGTAATACTCTTACCATCTATCTTAAGATAAAAAGGAAGGCTACAAATGTGTAAGTAAATAGATTTTAGTAGATTCAAGAGAAGAAAACAAGAAGAAATTAAATACTTTCTGTGGAATTCTACTCAGAGTTTAATAGAATTGAAGGGCAATATTACAAAAACAAATTTAATGCATTGAAACACATTAGCTGCCTTTTTTCTTCTACAATATTCACTGACATTCAACTGGCATTCCCACTTCCTCTGAAAAAAATCTCAACCTTAAAAAGACAAAATTTGCACAGTTGCTATTCTTTTCACCAAGGTATATTTTCTGTCCCAGACAATTTCATTTTAAATTCTTAATCCTCAAAAAAAGGCAGGGGTGAAACCATTACAGTAAACCAATGGCAAAACAGCAAAATCCACTCTGAAATGAAATCATTCTTTCTTTTTTAATAGCCACACCTATATATTTTCTCTCCATGTTCTGATTAGAGGGGTATCCTTCTGCTCTGGAACATCAGCTTTGCAAATCCACTAGAAAGCCACCAAGTAATACCTGAAAAACAGTGGCAGAAGTTAAAATAAATAAGAATTTTAACCAAAACCCCTCTGTTGCTGTCTCTGCATAGTGCTGTGGATTAACCTGCCGTAACAGACAAAATGCCACAGTAACTCACTTTCTCACCCATCCCACAGTAACTCGCTTTCTTACCCAATAGGGCAGGGGAACAAAATAAGCTGGAAAATCTCATAGGTCAAGATAAAAACAGGGAGCAATCAACATCACAGACAGAAAAAAGCCTGACCTGACAAAAACTAATTTAATTTACTGCCAGTTAAAACAGTATTAGATGGCAATAAAGACGAAAACCAAAATACCTCCAACCCACCCCAACCCTTCTTTCCAGGCTCAACTTTACACCTTCATTCCTGACTCCTCCACCTCCAGCAGCGCAAAGGGATGAGCAATGGGGGCTGCAATCAGTCTGCAACAGCTCCTCTTCTGCTGCACCTTCCTCCACACACTCTTCTCCTTGCTCCAGCGTGGGCCCTTCCCGCTTCTGCACGGAGGGGTCTCCCCAGGCTGCGGTTCATTCAGGGAGAGATGCCATGAGAGGGGCGGAGCCGTGCCCTGGGAGGACGCACTGGAGCCGCTTGGGCCGGGCCCGGGCCGGGCCTGGGCCAGGCCAGGCCCAGGCCAGGCCCGGGCGCTCGTCACAGAGCTGCCCTGCAGCTCCCGCTGCTGCAGCCGTGTATCAGCCCTTTGACAGACAGATACAGCTCGGTTGGAAGAGCGCAGTTTTTTAGGGGTTGTTTTACTGGGAAGGGCTTCAGCACAATTTAAAAAAAAAACTAGTTTCTGCTTTTCAGGTTGACAGGCACCACTATGTGTTTATGAGTGGCTTTTAACAACAGCCTTGAAAGTGAAGGCAGAACAAGGCATTCCGGTAATACAGACTGGGCCCAACTCCTGCTATTCCTGACTACAGTCTCCACTAAATGTCAGTTTGGAAGCCAGCAACATTAGCTAATACAATCACCATAACCTCTTCTTAACAGTTGTTTAGTTTATGGGAAGTTAAGACCTGTCATATTTTCTTGGACACACTGGAAAATGAACTAACTGTCCATCCAGCCTTTTATTTTGGGTTTTTTTTTTTACATTACTGGTATTTTTCAGTTTAATTTCTGATTTGTAAACCCTGTGAGGGAGTGTCCCTCCTTCTGGTAGCTTTAATAAGCCTTCAAAAATCTCCATTGACAGCAGATGCATTTATTTTCCTTTCCTTACTGGACTTCCTGACAAGAACTCACAGGCCATCAGGAAGGTGCAGTCTACAAATCGAAAACCATGGAAATACACCATCAGAAGTGGCATCTTTTTGTTTGCTTGCTTTTGCATTTCTCCATATCACAAACATCTGAGGTTTTGGCTCATAAAATAAGTAGCATGGGAAACATGAGAATGGCCATGGGAAGCAAATTAGGAGCAATGTGCTGAAGCAAATGTTCCCAAGGCCTTCACAAAAATTGACATGATTTTTTAACACATCAATCAGAAAATTTTACATTACTTTGTGTGGAAAATAATATTCCAGGAATTTACTTGTACCTGTTAGTTATCTAACACTTTGGTGTCAGAATGAGCTGCATTTAATTGTGGTTGTGGCACTGATAGTCATATCTAATGAGCTGGTGTACAATAATTTATTTACTTTTCCCCACTGGCATGATTGCAGAATATTCATTTCAAATTTGATATGTATTCATCCCAGCTGCCATGAAACCATTTACGCCTTAAAGAAGAGCAAGATGTTCCAAATTGCTTGGAACATATTCAGGTGGTTGGCAAACAGATCTCGCTGCAGGTAGCAAACCCATTCTGCTGGATTCAAAGGCTAGGTCTCTACATTTGGTTGGTTTTGTATTTCATAATAAAAGTGTAATTCCCTGAGATGCTGAGCAGGAGCAGTAAATAACCTTTCCCATGGCTATACATGCTTCTCTCTGTGGATTGCTTCCCACACTTAGAACATCATCCAAGGACCCTTGGATCCCACTCAAGGCCTTACCTCTGATGTTTATGCAAAGGCATTTCTAAGGCACTCGACATTTTTGTATCACAGTCCTTTGAGAGCACAGTAGAACAAGCCTTAAAACACTCTTGAAAATTAGAGAAGAGTCATTATATCATTTGCAAGTAGAAATGCAAAGTCCAGATACTCAAAGAGCACTCAAAAGTACACTGAGTACTTTGTTTAGTCACCTGAGAACTATAATTTATGACTGATCTGAAGGAGTGAGGTAAAGAATAGGGGAAATTGGTGGAGGGGTGAAAATTAGCTTCCAGTGTGTTAGAGAAGTCTGTTTCTTTTGGCACATGGACAAAACATTTTCAGTGTACACACTCATATGTACACACAACAGTCATGGAAGCACCTGGAGCTACAAACCCCATGCAGTTCATCTTTTACAGGACGACTACTTTCGTACCACAAGAGTTGGAATCTGCAGAGCAGCACTGGGATAAGCCACAGGGCAAAAATGGCCATAGGTGCACAGAAAGACATGTAGCAAGGCAGGAGAGAAATCTGCATGCATGTCCAAATCTTAACCAGAATCCTTTCAGTATGACATTGAACAGTGGGTGCTGCAGATGGTCTAACAGGGCATGACATGTCTTCGGAAGCTCAGCAGTGCTCAGGCTGAGGGATTGCTTGCACTATGAATCCTCACTGTGCAGAGGGTCATTAAGAGTCTGGAGGCAATTTTATTTTATCTTTGTTGCATATTTTTAAAATTTTCATTATTCAACTCTTACATCATCTGTATTAACACAATTCCAATTACTTTAAAGTCCAGAGGTGAATTACCCTTAACACGAACATGCATTTAAATGCTGCTGTCAAAAACTGAATATGTCCAACAGAGTGCCCTAATTGTGCAACTGCTGCTTGTACTGGTGACTGTTTTTCTGATATATAGATATATATATATATAAGAGTAATAAATCTATACATAGTGGCCTGAATTAAATATTTGAAAGCTTGCAAATCTCAGATTGAAAGAAACATCTATTCTTAATATACATAAGTGTGAAAATACACTAAATCTTTCCAGATCTCAAGCAAGCTACAGTTTAGTTAAGAAAAATGATTTTGAAAGAATAGCATATGATCCACATGTTCTTAATGATGGAAATTGAAGGACTTTTCCAAGGTCATTCAAAACATGGGAAAACTGAAACAGTTCATCGTTTTCACTCTTTTACACTCTTACTAGAAGCCTGTACTACCATGCATTATATTCAGCCTTAATTGTAGAATAGAAAGCTGTACCTAATTCTTTTTACCTGGGCAAAGCATTTAGCCAGGTGGCCAAAGGCTATTACTTGATTACAATAAATAAGTAAAAAAAAACCCAAAACAGTTCTGTATATGTGTTTGCTTTCAAAACTGTTGTGTAGAAACAAAAGTCCAAATTCAAGATTCTTGTGACAAAAAAGAGCCTTTCAAAAAATTCTCCAGGTGAACAAACTGAAAGCTATTTCATACCTCTCGAAGCTGAAGACTTGAAAACCCTTCTGCACACTACTGTCATCCCTTACACATCTGTCTCACCATATACCTACCTGTTTGGGTTTTTTGTTTCAGGTTTCTTTGTCATTTTTTTCTAAGTTAAACAGAGCAGAAGTGAAGGAGCAGTCTGAGAGTTTCTTAGATGCTAAGTTTGTGAACAGTTCAGGAGGTGACTGAAGATGTAATATGCTCTTGTTCGAAGAAAGTTAAAAAAAAAAATCCAGTGAAGCTTTAAAAAAAAAAAAAGGCACCTAGACAACACAGAATCATGTGCTGTTTCAAGTGGAAGTCAGCCTATAGGAAGTAAACAGAAATAATCTTCTGCCTCTATGAACTTATTGTCAATACAACACCTCCTATTTGTCTGTAGCTGTAAAGAAAATACAATGCTGACATTTCCACTTCCAATTGTAATTCCGCTCTTGTAATGCACTGTAGCAGAAACAGACTAGACCTTCTTACTTTGTCTGTGGAGCCTTTACTGGGTTAACAGCTGCTGCCATGCTGACCTAGTGGCTTCCAAACTGACTCTTGAATCATTTGTCTCATTTTATCCCATAAGAAATTTATCCTGTTATGCTCTTTTTATTTTATTTAATGAGGTATTTTTTCTAAAGGTTTATAGCCTAAGGATGTGCAAAAAATGCAAACACGTTGTTTAAATATAATTAATTTTCATCTTTTTTTAACCCAGAACCAAACTTAAAGCAGAATTTCAGCTACTGAAGAAGGTTTTTAAGGGAAAATGAAGGGCAAAACAGCTAAACCCACAAAATTTCTTATGAGAGTAGATTTCTTAAGTATTTTAGTCACAAAACCAATGAGATCCCCAAGTCAAGAGGTGAGCAGTACTGAGACAGCAAGACACTGGGGAGTTTTATAGCACAATAGGGAAGCTACTCAGGAGTACAGGGACCAAGGTAGACTGGTAGCTGTCACACCACTCTCCATGGCATTTGAAAAGTCATGGCAGTCAGGTGAAGTCCTCAGTGACTAGAAGGGAAAAGTTAGACCTGTTGTTGAAAAGCATAGAAGGGAGGACCCCAGGATCTACCAACCTGTCAGCCTCACCTCTGTGCCTGGAAAGATTATGGAACAGGTCCTTCTGGAAGCCATATTAAGGCACATGGAAGACAGGAAGGTGATGTGAGACAGCCAGCAAGGCAAATCCTGCCTAACCAACCTAGTGGCTTTCTACAGTGGGGTGAATGCATCAGAGAAGGAAAGGACAATGTATGTAAACTATATGCACTTCTGCAAGACCTTTGACACAGTCTCCCACATCATCCTTCCCTCTTAAGTTGAAGAAATACAAAATTGATGTGTGGACTGTCCATTTGATAAAGAATTGGCTGAATTTTCACAGCCAGAGGGTAGCAGTCAATGGCTAGATGTCCAGATGGAGTGAGGTGACAAATGATGTCCCTTAGGGATCTTCACTGGGACCACTGTTGTTTAATATCTCCATCAGTGACATAGTGGGATTGAGTGAACTCTCAGCAAGTTTGCAGATGACACCGAGCAGTTGTGCGACCGACACACCAGAGGGATGGGATGTCATCCAGAGAGACCTGGACAAGCTGGAGAGATAGGCTCATGCAAACCTCAGGAACTCCAATGTCCTGCACTGGGGTTGGGACAATCCTCACCACTAGTACAGTCTGGGGGATGACCTTATAGTAGCCCTGCAGAAAAGGACTTCAGGATATTGATGAATGAAAAGCTGGACATGAGCCAACAATGTGCAGTTGTTTGCAGCCCAGAAGGCCAATCACATCCTGGATCACATCAAAAGAAGTGCGGCCAGCAGAGCAAGAGAAGTGATTCTCGCCCCCTGCTCTGTTGAGACACCAGCTGGAGTACTGCACCCAGCTCTGGAGCCCTCAACACAAGAAGGACATGCACAGACCTCTTGGAGTGTGTCCAGAAGAGGATGCCATGAGGATGCATAGGGAACTGAAGCACCTCTCTTACAGAGATAAGCTGAGATAATTCAGGTTGTTTGGCCTGGAGAAGGGAAGGCTTAGGGGGGACCTTATAGTGGTCCTTCAGTACCACTGAAGGGGATCTACTGGAAACTGGGGGAAGGACTGTTTATGAGAGCATGTAGCGATAATATGAGGGGCAGTGGCTTTAAACTAGAGCAGGATAGGTTTAGATTAGACATTAGGAAAAAGCTCTGTATTAGGTGGTTGGAGAGATACCACCAGTTCTAGTTCCTCCAATCTAACACATTCTGTGATTTTGTAGTAGGAAGGTACACAGTAAGGTATGCTGTTCAGCTGACACAATATTTTTTTTTTTTGTCAAGAATTTGAACAGACCTTCAGAATACATCTGTCCACTTTAGAAAAAATACCTTATTTTATAATTCCAGCTCTACCTGACGGTATGTTGAAACTGTAAAGCCCATATACAGATGAGAATATAATTTCCTAGAGCAAATAGAAGTGAATACATCAAAAGATAGTTTACTTATATGAAAAATGAATGCTTGCCTAAACCCATGAAAGAAGACATTTTTTTATCCCCAGAAAATTATTTTTATTGGATTCTTTTAAAAAAACACACCAACTAATCAAACAAAAAACCTCACCACTACCAAAACAAAAAAAAAAACCCAAACAATGCACCTTAGGGATTACTCTAGAACAGGGAAGAATTTAGGCCAAATAATTTTTTTTTTTTTTTATGAAAAACAAACACACACTTCAACCTTTCATTAAAAGGAAAAAAAAAAAGCAATACTGATTATTTTAATGCCCTTTTGGTAACCTAATTATATATTGTGAGTTCTTCTAGAACTGTTCACAAGTAACCAGAGATGTCCGTGTGGGAAAGCAGTGTCAGTCTAGTAGGCCCCGAATGACCCTTAGAAAGGAGTATTAATTATGCAAACGAAGTTAAAACGAAAGGAGACATATGAATTCACACTGTCTGCAAAATCAGGATGTTATACTCTTCACTGATGATTGTAAGCCAAATTAAACAAACTCACAAGTTTGTTGACATAGACACACACATTTTCTGTAAATTTTGCTTGGGCAAAACACTTCCCTATTTCACTGTAACTAAGCATTGACATAGCCCATAATAATCGGTAATAGACCTTTGGGAAGGTACTAAGTAAATAAAATTAAAGTAGAAAAATGTTTTCTTATATTCTTAAGGGAATGGATTATTTTTTTGTCCTTTTAGTTTTCACAAGATGCTCTGAGAGGAAGAGTCACCATTTAATCCTTAAACACAACATAGCCTTGAAAGAACGTTTCGACACGCGTCAGTGTATGCAATGCTGAAGTGACTGTACCTCAACACTTTGCCAGACACTCCAGTACAGGGCTTTCCCTGAAAAAACAGCCTGAGGCACTTCACTTGACAAAATCATCACAACTAAGCTGCAGGGGCTTTTGTGAAGAGAGCCTGGCTTAATAGCCACAAAAGATTAAATTGAAACCTGTGTATAACTAAGAGCAGCAAGAATCCCAGATGAGCTCATTTTCCACTAA
Source organism: Heliornis fulica (assembly GCA_013399135.1). Lineage (NCBI taxonomy): Eukaryota > Metazoa > Chordata > Aves > Gruiformes > Heliornithidae > Heliornis > Heliornis fulica. The sequence goes on from VXBZ01002873.1 coordinate 145,098, forward strand.
GAAGATGTTTACACAGTCTTCCTAAAGAGCAGGGACAGGCAGTAAAGCACACTGAAGGTCTCCAGCGTAAGCAAAAGGGACATGCTACTTGATGAAACTGTCAAATCATAAAAGGCAAAGTACGCAGATCGCTGTAAACTGGAAGAAAGACTGCACCCAAGCTTCATTCCAGGCATGGAAGTCCCAGTAGAAGACAAAGTCTCACTACAATACAGCTGATAGTTACACACTGAGCATTGTAAAACTGGTGTAATTGCAACATGAACTGAAATACTGTAATCAGTTCAGAGCCAATCTCAGTCTCGTATATGAAATTTCAGATAACTTTGAAATTAGGTTTTGATAAGAAGACAGAAATAAATCCCCAAGCCAAATTCTTTTGTGGCATCTATGGAGGCTCACAGGGACCACAAGAGGAAGTAATACAAATTACTTATGTTGTTACAAAAATCAGTTCCAAAGCACTTCTGAAGATTTATTTTATTTTTTTAATGCTTTGCTGTTGTGCAGCAAAAAATAGCACAATTAATCTCAACTAACCTTGGGGTTCTGTAACAGAGATTACAGGCACTAAGTTAGCAAACATATTTTCTGTGTGGCTAACTGGCAAGAAGTAGCCACTTTCAAGATGGAATTAATATAACCTCTTTTCAATATCTACTTCTGCATGTAAATAAATACTTTACATGCTACTGATTAGAATTCCACTGATTAAAACAGCCACCTGGAATGGTTAGGGGCAGATACCATCAGAGATCAAGACATGTATGAGAAGTCAAAGGAAGGATTGTGAATCTAAATCAGAAGAAATCAAATTAAAAATTCGGTGCATGGGATGAACAGTACAACTCTTACCCAGCTGAGTTTCACCACACATTTGAGTGATGACTTCTTGGAAGGGTGCTTGGTGGCTCTGATTCCTTCAAGTGAATGTGACAATCTCCATGCCAGAAAAAACTTTTGGACCACAAAAGAGAACGGGTTAAAAAGAGAACAGCTGCTGTCACTGCTTTTGTTTTAGAACATGAGTTTAGGTCCCAGCTAAACAACAAATTCCCACTTGTGTGGTGATAACTGCCAGACTGAAGATGTTAGAGAGTTTGGTAATGGTGCAACATAGCTAAAAGTTTAAGACATAGAGGTCAGATGCTACTGTAAGTCAAAATACCTTGACTCTGAGCAGAGGTTGCTCTCAGTCCACAGTATGTGGGTACGAACACTTTGGTTTTACCACCTGCTTTCGTCCCATTCATTAAATATCCAAAATTTTCTAGATGCAACGATTATGAGTGAAAATCCAAATTAATCCTTTTAAAAGATGTTTTATATCACACAGCATAAGCAGAATTAATCTCCTGGCATTAATGTAATTAAATTTGTGTTAGTACACTTTTTGCTGGTAATTGGCACCTAAGCAGAAATCCAGTTTATTTTTATTTGCTAAGGCATATCGCTTACTGTGACTGGTTCTAATTTTAGTGGTCACTGAATTTCTTAATTCTGTAAGCAGGTAATGTTACTTATTAATAATTTATTTTCCTGTGACTAAGCTGTAAAAAACCCCACATCATCAGTTTTGGTGCTAAATGATGCAAAGTTATTCCATCATTGATGTAAATTTACAGCATTTTTCATGTTTGATACATTTGCTAGCATTAGGTACATAATTTTTAGGCAACTGGTTGCTGGGTAATCATAATTTCTCTGGTATTTTTCAAGCAAGCTGAGAAGTTTCTAAAGCAGTTTCAGAAGGGATAAATGAGGTTTGTTGGCAGAGGCAATCTCTTTTATTAGAGCAGCTGATATAATGGGGAACAATCAGGCAAGCTTTCTAGCACACAGCCTAGTAATCAATTCTTTTTGAAAAACCTACATAAGCACAAAAGAAGAGTAGAAATTGAAATCTTATTTTCACAGCTCATGTGTGGATTAGCAGGAATGTAATTTTGAAACAGAACAACTTTGAAAGATGTATCTTCAATTTACAGATTTAAGTATCTATGAATAATAAAGTTTGGGGTTTTTTTTTTCAGAACAGGGCATTACTTTCTGCTAGTGCAGTTCCAGTAACATCATGGGAGGTATCCATATTTTCAAGTCCTCAGAAATAATACCTTTTATAGATATTTCATGTATCTTACATACCTTACTGAAAATGCAAGATACATAGCTCTCTTCTGTGCCTGCAGAAACAAATTCAGGATAATCTGAAACAGAGATTTCAATAAAAGCAAATTAAGACATCTGTGTACACACAATAGCCACTTAATCATCTTCTGCATACAGTCTTCATGTGCATATGGCAAACAGGTAATTAGGACACTTATACTGCATACAAAGAGCCATGCTGAGGTCCCGTGAAAGCACACCCACATGACAGATTCTGTCCAGCAGCAGTAGCTTGATGTATATAGCAGTTCAGCTACTTAACAGATCACTGAATGTAAACTTAGCAGCTCTGCCTCACTAGGCAGCTTTTTTATGTTGGTTGTTGTGGTGGTTCTAGAGCAGGCTCACCTGTAAACAGCTCAGACATCTCACTCAATTTAGTGCAGCTCCAATATACCATAGTTATTCAAATGAATAAGTAAATGAGCAAAACCAAGCACAGCTGTCTGCAGAAATATGGACATTTGACTCAATAATGCTTCACCCTTCAGCATTAAACCACTCAGACTACACAGAAAGAGAAATATTTCTAAATAAGGAAAAACATAACTATGCACAAGTAATACAGGAGATTGCAAGTATTAAAGGGTAAAACATAGTATTATGATGAATGTGAAACTGAAGGATAGTCATAACTAATCAGAATATGCTGATATTAGCTTTAGATAACAAAAAGCAGAGCTAAACATACTCAACATATACTAAATACTATTTTAACTGTTCTTTTATTGTGGTGTTGTGGAAGAGCCATGATTACAATATTAGCTTGAGTTTCCCAGATTAAACTGATTTTAAGATAATATTTCTTTCTTCTAGGTTTCCTGTCCAAACAGAACCACCACCACAAACTTCTCTGTTCTCCCTGTAAATGTTATCTATAGCAATGAAAACACTTCCCAAATGCAGGAATAAATGCCAGACAGTTTTAGCTCCAATATCATATTCCAATCCAATAAACAGATGCACACCTAATGGGTAAGGGTCATTTTCTCATGGATGGTCTACTGAGAGGATGAGTCAGGTTGTGGTATAAGCAGCGGATTTATTTATAATCTTATCATAAAAAAAAAAAACACCTCATAGGCACATCACATAAAATTATCAGATAGTAAATTCAAAAGGAACTTAACAAAGCACATCTTCAAACAACTTGCAATTAGTCTGCTAAGTCCTTGCTCTAGGATTTTGTGATCTTTTAAAATCTTCAGAGGTTGAAGAGTTACTACAATAAACCAAGGGCTGGTAAACAGAAGGAGCTACCTTTGACTGGGTGTTCCCAGGAGCTCAACACACACGTGTATGTATATGTGTGTGTGAACACATGCATGCATATATACCCACACTGAAGATACTAGAAGTTCAAGTATATTCCATATACATGGAAAAAAAGTGAGTTCACTGCACATTACACTTTACAAGCTAAATAATGGGCAAATTAAATAAATCTGTCTGTAACCAACACCCACTGCAGTGTCTGGCAGAGAAAAATTATACTCTCATTAACTAACAGCAGCTGAAAGGACAGAGAACCAAAAAAGCTTTGGGGTAAAATTCATTACCTACAATCCTGCCTCAGGAAAGAGGATGTCCCTTCATGTTCTAGTAATACATGGGTCATTTTAATTGATCTTTTTGGTAACGAAGTTTTCTAAGACAACATCCCACAAACCCCTTCTGAGAATTTCGATTGCAACATAAACATCAGGGAGAAGAAACTGATTTATGCTCATTTAGGAAAGTTTAACAGTATATTGATGCAGCTCGACAGCAGTTTAGGTCCACTAATAATGAAAAGCCAAAATTAAAGCAGTAGACAGAAAATTAAAGGTATGGGAAGTTAAATTTGCACATGTAACATAAATGGAGGAAAGTTAGCAGATAATTAGAGTTTCTAATTTCTCTTTAAATGTCTCTCAGGTTGCACACCAGGCAATTAGATTTCATTGGGCTTCAATTTACTGTAGGGAACAGTTGAAAGTGTAAGACTTTGGGAAGAGTAAAGGGAATTATGGCTTTTTAATGAATTTGCTGAGAGTTACTGTAATGTGAACACAGATTTCAAGCTACAAGGAAAAATACTTCAGTCTTTCTTTACAAAATATTCTTCATAGATGATAGTTTCTTTGAAATACAGCTTTGTAAAACAATACAGCAGTATGTAAAATGCTGTACAGAATTTCTAGGGGAAAAAAAAAATAATAAAAAAAAACCCAAAATCCCCCTGTAACAAACAAGTAAAACACCAAACCAACAACATATTTCTACTAGTATAAATAGCACTGAAGAAAACAGACTGGTGTTTCTCTCCCACTATTTCATGGTTGTCTTCCATAAACATGGGTATGAGGGTTCACAGAGACCTCAATTCTAATCGGTAGCTGTAACTGCTAACTCACATATTGCACAAAATCAGGTTGCCTGATATGAAAAATCATGCATCAATTGCAGAGTACCGAGGAAGAAATCAAAGTTTCAAGAGAGGAACAGTTCATTTCAGCTTTTTCTGGTCCCAAGATTCATTACAGAATTTAGAATCTATCATTCTTTTAAGAAAAGAATAAAATAATGCAGAAAGAGTTTAGGCATTCCTGTACAAACTTTTGTTGAGTATTTACTTTTATTTATTTTAACATTTTTAAGTGGGAAGTAACATCACTTACAGGTAGATTTAAGTCTTGGAAATGAGCATGCCAGAGATACAAAGGGAACTAGTCCTGGCTCTTGAACAATCCACTGCTTCAATATTCTGCTACAAAAACTCACTGTGCTAAAATGAATATCCACGCTGAACAAATAAGAGCTTTTGTTCTAGCAAAAGATAACATGTTATTAATGTCTTTTGTATTTTTTTTTTTTCTGCACATAAAACAAATCTTCTCTAAAAATTAAGTTTCAGAACTTAGTTGAGACATTGTGGCTTCCCCAGAAATCATCAAATAATTTATCAGAGAGCTGGCCTGACAAATAGTCTGTAGCCCGGTGAATATGGTTTTGCCATCACTATTATAAAAATAAAAAAATATGTTCTGAACTAGTTGTGCCAAGTATTTAAAATCACCTGAGCTTTCCCTAGGCAGAGTGACTTTTGCTTGTTTTAGGAGAGATCAGACAGTGACTGCTGCTAACTTGTTCTGGGTTGGTCCCGTAAATACCAAATACAAGTAGTTGAGGTTTAACAAAATTGCACAGAGTGAATAACAGCAACCCTTTCTGTTGGATGGAATTACCATCCCCTAATTCTTATAAATTATGCTAAGGAACAGAGGCACTCTGTGGAGGTTGGCATGATAGGGGTTGTCAATAGATTCCCAACAGGTTAAACTCTGCCAAAAATAAAGTTAAAACTGCCATTTCCTTCTAAAATCAAACTTGAGTAGATAAAGAAACCTCACAGCCACCGACTATATATCTGAGTTCATATATTCCTCTTATTTCTGTACCCTTATTGAAAGGCCATGAGCTGATTACCAAGACAGGAGGAATAAGCTGATTCCCTTAAAAGTTATTCTGCTGTGCAGAAATTAATTCAAGCTTCAGTGGGTGAAAGAGGAAGTATAAACAGAGCTGGCCACGGAATTTCTTTAATGGGGTGGGAGAAAAAGCTATCTTCCAGTCACTAAAACAACGAAGATTTTGCATTTTTACCCACTGAGGAGTACTGTTTACAGCAGAAATAATGCAATTATAAGGATTTTACCTTGATTTCTGTTATATTAAAATGCAAACATAACACAGAAAATAGAATGGCTCTGGAGTTTTTACACAGGAATTGGAAAAGAGCTAAAGCCACTCCTTAGATACATAATTTACTGCCTCTTTCAAATGGCAAACGGACATAATGGTTCACAGCCAACATTTCAGTTCTAATCCAGTTCTGAGAGGCTGGCAACTGTTAATAAATGTTGGAATAAAACTCAGCTGCTTAGACCTTCAGATGAATGTTATAAGTTAACTATGCAATGCAGTTGTGTTAAACTTCTGCTGTTTTCAGCTCTGCAGCTTTTAACAGAAATTTCCTTTTTTATAATGCAATATTTTGTCTACTGCATTTACTGCATGTTATTTCCTAGGTGCAGTTTCTCACAGAGCAGCAGCAAACATTTCTTAGAAAGGGTTTTCTTACATCACACCAATGAAAAGGATTTGAGACCATCTCCGCTGTATACTGCAGGATGAAATCTCAAGGTCTGGGTACATCCAACACAAACACTGACAGAAGGATCCTAGCTAAAGTATCTCTTTCAAACTATATGACAGACCTGGAAAAGAACTCAATCCTTCTCTTTTTTTCAAACAGTAAACACAGTACTTAGGGAGAGCAGTTGACTGCTTGTCACATGGAGGTAGGATGCACATAGAACCGTGTAGGTCTGAAAAGACCTTTAAGATCATTGAGTCCAGCTGTAAACCCAGCAATGCCAAGTCAAACCACTAAACAATGTCCCTATGTGCTCCATGTACATGTAATACACCAAAAACACCAGATCTGTGAATTTACCACAAAGCTTCTGAGTCCTGCTTTTAGAATAGATGCCAAATAAACTCCGAGTGAACTCTGCTGATGATTTCATTCCAGTTAGTAATACTATAATCTTATTGTTATAGCTTACTTTCAAATGTATTCCATTTCTTCTAACACAGTGAATAGTGCCAAGCTCAATTCAACAGATTATATGAGCCTCAAAATAAGGATGTGCAATGTATCTCCAATGAGGTCAAATTATTTGAATATCTCTGAAAAGGAGCAAGCATTTCAGCTGCATTTCTCACATTCTCAGCAGTAGTTTTCTCCTTTATTGCCAGTTTATGTCAAAGACATATGGTTCAGAAGAAGTAGCTCCCTTAGGAATACTTTTGCTTTCAATAAGAATTACCACTCCATTTCTTCTCCAAACTCTTTCAAGTCTTTGATGTTGTAGCTGAGATGCAGCATTCTTTCATCTTGACATTCAGTAAGGGAAAGCATGTTTTTATTTATTTATTTAAATCTATTTAGAAATAGCTATGGTTAATTTAATTAGTTGTCATTTTTATCTTGACATTCATACTTCAGAGGTCATACTTTTCCACGTATATTTTTAAAATTAAAAATAAAATAAAATTTAAAAACCTTCCTCTCTCCTGAGATTGTCAATTGCATATATATTCTCCATTTTAAAATGCATAAAAGATGCAAAAAAACCCTTAGTCCCTCTAGTGGATCCAGTCAGCAGTAATAGCTGCAAAGATTTATTTTTCATCATTTGCATAGTGGGCATGCAGCCCCAATACAATTGAAAAGGGGATGCTTATAACCCACCTTAGCCAATGGAGATAGATCTATCTTAGAACCTAACAGTACTCTGCATGATCTTCAACTCTCTCTGATTCCCTGCTTCTGATATGGTTCTCTGTGCAACAAGGTGGGAAATCATGCTCTATGGAATAGTCAGTTCCACTGTCACGTCCTACTCTGGATCACCAGAAGATCCCCAGATTAATTACAGCTCAGACAAAAATGTCTAGAATATGTACAGTACTTAGTGTACAGTGTCTACTTCTTTAACATTTTCTTCCCATACACTTAGTGGGCTATATACCTAAAAATGAAAAAAAAAAAAATAACCCAAACAGCTTTCCTGAGGAGATAATTCCAGGATTGGTCTTAATGTGATCTTTAGTTGCATAGCAATGTTGTCCTACTACAATTTTTAACCAGAATCATAGTAATTTGCTTACAGAGTGGGAAATCCAGTGTATTGACATGCTGTACCTCAGCAGTTCACAGTTCTGAGCAACTCTGAAAATCATCATTGGGAATGTTCATCATTACATGTCAAAATGCATTTTAATAGTGCCCTGGTTTTGAGAAAACACAATGCTCAGTATTTTTTGTCAAATCAGTCATCTAAATATCTAAATACTAGGTATGTGAGAGTCTTCTGATTTAGAGACTTTTTATATTAATATATGATGCATTCAGCACTAAAAATATTGTCTGCTGCTGTTCGCAGAAAAGAAACCCTCTTGTAAAAATTCAATTGCTTATAATTTAAAGATCTAAATTTCTTAAAATTTAAAGATCTTTTACTTCAAATATTTTATGCATATTCCAGAGTTTCCATGTAAAAGAAACTAAAATGTTGAGCTAAAATTTTTTATGCCAAGTTTGAGAAGCAATTTTAAAAACACATTTAAAGTCTCATCTTGTAGCTAGTTCACATAATTTCCTCCTAATATAGATTCCTTCCTCTTAACATAAATTCAATATTCTTATGAGCAGAGCCCTATTAAGAACTCCTCTCACTGCAGTTTAATTTTCAGTAACCCAAGAAGTATTCTCCAGTATTGTCAACACAAACCACCAAATCCAGCTGCAAAAGAATGAATCAGTACTATGCTGAGAGAACTCCAGTATCCTAACTCATAGAGGTTTATCACTTTATTCCTTATTTTATCATCAATTTATTTTATCAACCATTTTATCAAATGGTATTTTAATTTTTTAAAAATGAAATTACCATTTTAATAGATTGAGATATATTTGAGAGTGTGCAAAGACAAAAGCAATTAACAGCTCCTTTAGATCCATTTTAGATTTTTGCAACTCATCCTGGATCATTAAAAAGTGAAGGAATCAATTACAACCAGCAAAACCAGTATGTAACTGTTTATGAAAATGCAATGAAACATTCACGGTAGACAGACAGCTGAGTTGGTAATTGACCATACCCCCTCAAGTATTTGTTGGAGCCTTGCAGATCTACCTTCATAAATCAAATTCTTTGTGAAAATATGTTTATTATTTCCAGCTTTCATTTTAGTTCATTCATGATAAAAGAAACAATCTCAATTTAAAGTCAAAACACTGGTACTTCACTGAAACATCATTTTCTTCTTATACCCATCACTGGCAATGAAACAGGGAATAGACCTCACCATAAAATTTTAATATAATCTAGAGGTTGATTTGTGCTGAATATCAGAATATTCCCAAGACCTCTTACCTGGCTTTGTCATAACTAAAAACCTGCTGCATGCCAAAATGAAGACACAGAAAGGATAAGATACCAGACATGAACAGGCCTGGAGAAAGTGGAGAAAAGATGAAACCCAACATTTTTTACACAACCACTTGCCTGCATCGAAGAAAACATTTTGCATTTTCAGGTCTCTTCTTAGTGTTAACATCAGGCTTTTACCAGATATATATGTTTGTTGTTTTTTTTTTTAATTTGAATTTTATGTCTAAAATAAAAAGTAGAAACTGTTCATGGGGTAAAAATACCCACAAGGTTATCCCTTAGCACAGTTTGCCTGTGTTCTCAGCAAAACCATGGTATTTTCTCAGAGGCAGCAGTGACACACGAACTAGGATGAATGAAGCCCTCACCTCCTCATGCCCTGCTGCCACAAAACACCTCTGTCTTGCCAGAAAATACAAAGTATCTCCCTCACTTCCTCCTTCTTTTCTTCTCTTGCATAAATGATTTCTGACAGTGAAGTTGAGTGCTGGTATCATAAAAGGAATGTGAAACCAGTTATTTCTTGTCATGGATTTTCAATCATTAAACCACATTTTACCAACAATTTCTGTGCTTCTGCCTGTGATCCAACTCACTGTTGGATCATGGACATGTAGAGAGCCTTGGGTCCTGCACCCTACATATTCCTGATCTGTCAACACTAGATAACAACTGCATTCATGTCAGTGGCACTGATACTGGTTGGCATCTTTCCAAATAATTTTAGGTTCTTAAATTCTCATCACACTGACTGATCATTGGACATTCCAGTTTTTGCATGAGTGACTATTTTCAGTACCACATAGAGAAGACTGACAGCTTTACTGCTTGTCAGACTGCCCCGGGATAAGGTGACCCCAGGCTTCCCAGTTTGACTAAGCTAGTGTCTGGTCCTGTTTGTTTTTTCCTAATGCCATGGTAAGGTTTACTGAGATACAAATATGTCCTTGGTTTTACTCTCCCTCAGCCAGCGTGTCATTTTACTGACTTAAATCTTGTTGAACCTTTACAAGATTGCCTCCATGCATTTGTACTTCTGATCTTTGGAGCCAATCTCAGCTGCAGGTTTGTCCTGTAGACTCCAATTAGTTTATGTTATTATTTCCAATTTAACACAGTGCAGTGAGATTGGACTGGGGTCTTGTGATTGCACTGAACTGCAGAATTAAAAAAAAAAAAAACATCAAAAGAGATCTGGGTAAGTAAAGGAAAATATTAAACAAAATGGGTGCATGCATCCTATTTGCAATTCTTCCAAAGCTGAACATCTGAAGCTGAACATGTACATAGATTCATATACATAGCTAAACATATACATAGATCCAGAAGTGTGCACCAATTTCTGGAGCACATATATTGTAGGAGTAACAAACAAAGTTAAAGATTAATTGTAAAGTCCCCAGCTTGCATATCACCTGCTTTGTCCTCCCTGCTCCTTTAATCTATCCCAACTGGAAGGCTAGAGGATGAAATTCCACTTTAGTCTGGAAATACACCTTCTCCTTGGTTTGACTTTGAGACTGTGACAGAGTCAGTGCATGTTAAAATGGCTGCAGACCTCCACATAGCAAAGAAAGAAGGTAGAAAACCCCATCACTGTTGCTCNCACAGTCTCGAAGTCAAACCAAGGAGAAGGTATATTTCCAGTGCATGTTAAAATGGCTGCAGACCTCCACATAGCAAAGAAAGAAGGTAGAAAACCCCATCACTGTTGCTCTTGTCTCTGTGTTCCTTTTATTTGATTTCACATGAGCTACTTAGAAACAGCTTTTTCTTTATTTTCCATTTCTATTTTTTCATTTGTAAATTTAAGAAAGTAATTTACATCTCTCTCCTTTCAAAATGACAAGACTTTGACAGTAATTGCTAAGACTGTGATTCATCATATTTAACGATGTTCCCCCTGAGTATCCAAAATAAGATTTTGCATAAGCTATTTTCAACTTTGAGTGGTCAGTGAAGAGACAGTGCAATCAAGATTTTCTAGAACATACAGCTACACAGCCAGATTTTCTGATATTATTCCATCATATGGAGTGCAGCTCAAGGATGATGCCTAAATCAAGTACATTTCCGCAGCATTCCTTGGCAGTGTTGTCTCAAAGGAGCCAGAAGCTCTTGACATGTAAGTTAATCTGTATCAAACAGAGCCCAAACCAGAAAGTATGCAAGTTTACCCTTTTTATCACCCTTCCCCCACTAATTTGGCATGAAGAATAGTGCACAGTGTATAAATTCATGCACAGTTTCTGTGCCATTCCTGCACAGGAACCATCTTTGTGACAATGTTTACACAGCTTTCCTAGCAAATCCCATTTGTGCTTTAATGCCATAGAAAATTATTCTACTTCCAATTAATACTGGGTGTGTCATACAAAACTATATGTTTATAGAATACCAGCCTGTTAAAATTGGGACAGGAGTCCACATTGCCAAAATAATTGTTTGCAAAAGCAAAAAGGATTTTAACTACCTGCTTGGGTACAAGTGACTGCAGGACATTAATCCCATGAAAGACAAACCTGTTACAGCTGGCCTCACAAGTTGGAATGGTGCTTATGACCTTGCTACTGGTGCTGCCTCTGTTATATTAACATGAAACTGTCTGTCAGAAGCAGGACCCCTCAGTTTTCTACAGAAGAAAAAACAACAACATCATAATGCATTTTTCTGAAGGAACAACTTGGCAAATGCTTACTTTAACTAAACACATGTTGGGTTTGGAATCTGCCTGCCTGCTTGTGGACAGACATGGGAAATCAGAAGAAATGAAAGTTTCAGAGTTGTAATGGAGTTGGCCTGAGCATTGTGGTGTGTAACTTGCTGTATGTGTTTGTGTACTCCTCTGTAGGTACACAGATGTACTTGGGAGGGTGTTACTTAGATACTTAGTTGTGTCCTTACCCGCTTTCCCAGTCCTAGTGTGATGTAGTGGGGCACAGCAACTCACATAAGTAGAGGTGACTTTAAATTGTTTTGCTTTTACATCAGCTGCCAACACTTCTGACAGTTACTGAGCTATCCATGGGCTGTTCTGCTCTATGCTCTTTACATCCTGACATTTACTGGGTTTAAAACATAGTGTAGAACCATAGAATGATGTGACTTGGAAGAGACTTTAAAGATCAACAAGTTCCAACCCCCTCCATGGCCAGGGACACCTCACGCTAGACCCCATCCAACCTGACCTTGAACACCTCCAGGGAGAGGGCAGCCACTACTTCCCTGGGCAACCTGTGCCAGGGCCACACCACCCTCATATGCTGGGTATGTCTTACTACTGAGATACATTTATCACAGCTGGTATTTTTTTTAGTTATAAGGCCTAGGATTGGGAAAATATTCTTTTCCAGTTCTATTATTGAATAAAGAATTATCTGTAATGTATTTCCTGTGTCAGTATGTAGGGATGGCATTTGGCTGGTGATAGAATGGACTGATTTAGTCTTTCTTTCAACAACAGCTTTAGAGGCAAACCCCATCATTAGTGAGAATATAACTTGTATCTCATTGCTTCTTCAGGGAAAAGTAAAACCAAGGTGAAAAGGTTAAAAGTTGTAGAACCATGGCTTTAAAGCACATATGCAGAGTTTAGAGACTGCCCATGTTATGTGCAATTTTTGGAGTAAAGGAAATTGAAGCTATAGGTGTAGTTGTCCACTTATGTCATAAGTCTTTAGCTTAGATAAATTATTCTTTCTCATAGAGAACAGAAATAAAGCCGAATGTAGTGCTCAAATTATGAATGAACAGGGTAGCAAATACTCTTAGTATAAAATAATTAGCATCCATCAAGATATGAAATGAATAGATGGCTTTTATTCATTCTTATGCTTTCTCATGACCCCATTCTAACACAAACAGGTGAGAGATGATAGCATACAGTAATGTGTATTGTAATGGTTAGAGAGGAGCAAACAGCTCTGCAATCTGGAATTTTACAGAACATTTTCTGGGAGTGTTGTTTGTGTGCTGGGCTTTTAGAATATTCTGAAAGCTCCACACACAGGAAAATATACATTATGATTATTTTTTTCTCTAAAAGAAATATTCTTTTTGAGAGTTATTCCCTAAAAGTCATTCTGTGATGTTTGTTGTCCAATATTTTCCCTTTAAAAACAGGCAGAAAAATTGCTATTGTTTTCTTTTTGCAGACCTGCAATGGGAAGAGCATTATAACTCACAAAATTAAAACAAAATAAGATACATTCAATCTATTTTTTCCCAACAAAAAGCATTTTTGTGAGGAAAAAGTCACACAAATAGGCACAATGTTTCAGCCAATTACGTTATCTTTTTTAGAAAGCTCAAAATCAGTTTAAAAGAACTCCTTTCTACTGCTTGACCTCTCTGTTTGTGAAAAGGCATCCAGTACAATTTAGATGGTCAGCATAAAGTATCAACAGGAGTAAAATAGACAATAACTCAGGTCCAAACATTGTGGATTACATAGGACTTTGTTTTATTTACAGCAATATAAAATCCTCACATCTAAGGACCAGGGCACAAACTGTATAACCTTAAAATTATAGCCTGCAAAAGATGGCTGTCACTTCTGAATGTCAAATCAGGATTACTTTGCCATTTGGGACCCTAGAACCTTAATTTACACACTCCCCCCCCCCCCCC
>VXBZ01002873.1:158915-185699 GCA_013399135.1 Heliornis fulica
CCCCATTTCTTTCTTAAAATTATAGTTCCTTCGGAAGAGTTAGAATGAGGCAAGTCATCACAGAGAAGATGGATAATTGAGATTCATGCAGATGAAGCAGTCAAATATGTAAATTATATGCAATGTAGCAAATGGATGTCATTGTGAATATGTACAGTCTGAAAGAGAAAGACAGAAAGATGCATAGAAGCTTCGTCCTTCCACACTGCTTTTAGAATACAAGTTCCTTGTGGCAGAAGTACTGCTCAGTTTTGATCCTCAATAAATATTTATGGAAGTGTTCCATAGTTCCTGCAGTTTTATCCAGAGTAGCATTTATTTTGTACCACTGACATCCCTTTTGCACTTTTTATCTTATCTCTTACAGGCCAAATTCCAGTGTTTTGTATGGATGATCAACTTTAGGCAGCTACTGTAAAGACCAAATTAAAGCATGAAATTTCAATGGACAGCAGTAAATACAAATCTTCTAAAGCATTTCTCCAAGTGTGTCAATTAATTTTTTTAATGCATGTAAACATTAAAAATTGCTTTTATTAATAGTCATCTTTATCATACCTTGCTTGGGATAAATGCTGAAGGAAGAACAGCAAGTGACTGTGTGAGAAAAATGTTGAGACAGACACCACTGTGGCAAAAAGAAGGAGTCAGAGTCCAAAGCAACTGAGCTCACCTGAAATCTTTGAGACTACATCACTTCCTGCACGTGGCAAAGAGGATATGCTGTGGATGTGGAGCAAGCCTGGATTTGTCACTTGGGCTATTTCTCACCAGCTGACTGCCTTGACTTACACACAGTGGCCATTTCATCTGGATGTCTTCAGAAGATGAAGGCAGAACTTCTGCTCCCCAAATCCTAAAATAAAAGAACTGTTGACATTCAATGAAACTTCTTTACAGAGCAGGAAGTGGTCTGACATGTATATCCTCCCCAGACAATATCTCACTGATGTCATTGTCAACGAAAATCTGACTAGACCACTGGCAAAGCATCCTGACTCTGTAGGACACTTCTTATGTGATAACAGCCTCTATTTTCTGTTTTGGCTGATTTTATTGTGGGCAGCTGTTGGTTGGGGATGGTAGAAAGCTGTGCAGTGAAAACAGCACTTCCAAAAAACTGGGAGACCTTAGTGTCTGCACAGGTAAATGCCTGCTTGACACAAGACTTTCTGGAAACATGGGCTTTGTCTATTTTTTTTTATTTTTTTTTTTTTGTCATCTTTAGCAGAGTCAGCCATCTTCTTGTCTTCATCTAGCTTTTATGTCTGTTCTTCCAGCTGGTTCACTGACAGGTTGTTGACTGTAGAATATTTCACTTGCTGACTGCCACTCCACGGTTACATTGACAGCATTCCCCTGACTAGTCTCTTTACCTAAATATTGCTAAGGATCATGGCTTCAGAGAAATGATTAGCAACTAATGATTAGCAGAAAGAGTGGTGTGGAAACCTTCCTGTATCTGAGTAATTATGTATAGATCTTATCTTGTAAACATCACCTACCTAACGAGAAGTCTCCCAGTATTTTTACTTTCTATAGCCCTTTCCCTCCAAATATAGAGTATATAATGAAAATTTTCCTTTTTTTCTAACTAAGCAGTACAGTCTTTACCTCCATACGTAGCATTTTCCTATTTTTCTCTCCATAACAGAAACATCTCTACTTTGAGTTTTTTGTTTTCTTCAAGTCAATATTCATCTGAATACTTTCCATATCAGGGGGAAGTTCTTTATGGAAAGAGTGGTGAGGTGCTGGAACAGGCTGCCTAAAAGGCAGCACTGAAAAACCTTTCTCACAGCTTGCACAACCTTTTGCTACTGGTGCTGCTGCAAGCCAGCATAGCTACACAGGCTGTAGCTGAATGGAGACTCACCATAATGTGCCTACATTTCTTAGCCTCTTCAGCACCTGTAAAACCTTCTGTGAGACATTTTTTCCCTATACCCTACCTGTGGTTTCTCAATGGAGACCCTCATATCTCAGGTATTTCCCTTTTCTTCAGAAGCAAACTGGAATTTACTCCCCGTGGGTGTAAGACGGTAGGAACCCAAGGAGGAAAAAAATCCAACTAAAAGCAAAGAAAAACCAAAGAATACAAACCCAAAAATAATTTCCAAATACAGTTAGTGTGCTGCAAGAGAGAGGAGGTATTGCATGCATCTTAGGAGAAGTATATAAATAATCTTGAATTACACAAGATAGAAGTTAGGTACACTTTAGATCTACCCTCTTGGACTTTTCCCTCTATCCCTCCCTAGGTTCAGCAGGTTCATTGTGGTATGTGCTGGAAAAAGAGCTGCTATTTATCAAATTAATCTTGAACATGCTGAGCCTACAGCCTGCTTATGGGCAAGTGAAAAAGTACACACAAGTGCCTTACACTTATCTTTTTCCATTTATTCCAATTTATTTTTAAAGGACCAATTTCCCTGACAGTTTGCCACTCACGAGCAATTCCCAAATAACAGTATCTGAAATATCTTTTCCTCCCCCACTTAATGCCACTATAATATAGGATCCTGAATGGCATAGTTTTGCACTGCTGCAGAATTTATGGGCAAATCCAATACCATTTTAATCTTCTCTAATTAACCTTGGCGTAACCCAGAATTAGCTCCTGATTCACTGTAGCTTACCGAATGCTTTAGGGTAGAATAAGTGGCAAAGAAATCACAACATTAACCTACATTTTATTCTTTGAATTGAATGAACATTATGGCTTTTAATTCATGTAATTTACTTCAGTTTTGAACTGACATGTGTCCATTATGATCACAGTTGTCTTAATCCACAGCAAATTTAGCGAGAGACAAAACCAGGCCCGCAACCCCAAGTTAAACAATTCAACACTCACACTGTACAGACTTTGCACTTTCTTTCAGAGATAGGTGGGTTATTTCCAATACCTGCCGATCTCTACTTTTAATCAGATCTCATTTCTGTACAATTATCATTTCAGGCTTCTGTTGATTGCTTTTGCTAGGCATAATGAGTAGAAAGAAACACTATCTCATTGTGCAGAATATTGGATTGGTTGGTGTAATAGACTCAGTTCTATTTTTTGCCTTGCTCTTTGAAAAGTTAATTTTCTCTTTCATCAAATAACTAGCAGACTACTAATAGCATATAAGGTTTTAGAGGGATTTGCATTAAAGAATGCAGCTGAGTGCCTTATCTACTTTTGGAACCAGAGTGACATATGGATGCTCTTTTACTACTGAATACCTAAGGTAAAGTTTAACGCTTGCAGCAAGCCCCCCTTAGTTTTAAATTCATGGAATGAGAATGTGGATTAGCTCTCCCTGAAGCACATCCATGGGGTGGGGAGGAGGTGATGGTGCTAGCATAGGCTTTGCAAGCATAAAGTTGCAGGTTCAAAGCCTCATCAAAGGAGCAGAACCCTTCATTCCAGTTTGAAGCTCAGAGAAATCCTCTTAAGTCCTATGCCATTGTATTGGGCTCTTTCTCACTGTGAGCGATAAGTGCCCTGGGAGAGAGCTGAAACCATTTGACAGACAGGATGCTTTCCCTGTGGTGGATGGCTCCTGGGCTTCTACTTGCCACAGAACAGGGAGAGACAACAGTATATAGACCCTGTCACAAAGATTTTCTGCAGCCAAAGTAGCAAAGGAGGGACTGTTAGGAATGACCCTGCCATGTGCCCTGTCGTTTCACTTTTCAAATAACAGGGGCAAGGCTGTGCCCTATAATAGAGCAAGACACAGGCAGACTGTCCCAGAGAATGTAATCTGTGTAATACGGCCCCCACCGGTTCTGAGCACTCCCAACACAGGGGAACTCTCCAAAAAGACAGATACTTAAAGGAGTAGACCCCAAATCTACCTTAGACTGAGAAGCTATATATCTAGTTTCTCCTCTATCAACTACTGTCCTACAGTAATTTGGGGTCCATATTATCAATAGATTGCTACCGTATTATTAAATCACAGAATTAAAAAATTACTAGGTTGGAAAAGACCATTAAGATCACAAAGCCCAACCATACCTCTCTTCTCCTAAACCACCTCCCTGAGCACCTCATCTACCCATCTTTTAAATACATCCTTGGATGGTGACTCAACCACCGCCCTGGGCAGCCTGTTCCACACCCCAACACCTCTTTCAGTAAGAACCTTTTCCTCATATCCGATCTGAACCTGCCCTGGCGCAGCTTAAGGCCATTTCCCCTTGTCCTATCACCTGTCATTTGGCAGAAGAGACCATCACCCACCTCTCTACAACCTCCTGTCAGAAATTTATAGGCAACGATAAAGTCTCCCCTCAGCTTCATCTTCTCTAGACTAAACACCCCCAGCTCCCTCAGCTGCTCCTCATAAGATTTTCCCTGCAGAACCTTCACCAGCCTGGTTGCCCTTCTCTGAAAACATTCCAGGACCTCAATGTCCTCCTGTAATATGGGGCCCAGAACTGGACACAGTACTCAAGGTGTGGCCTCACCAATGCCAAATAAATGGGCAGAATCTCCTCCCCAGACCTGCTGGCCACGCTGTTTCTGACACAAACCAGGATGCTGTTGGCCTTCTTGGCCACCTGGGCACACTGCTGGCTCATATTCAGTCTGCAGTCACCCAACACCCCCAGGTCCTTCTCTGCCTGACAGTTGTCCAGCCACTCTGCCCCTGGCCTGTAGCGCTGCACGGGGTTGTTAGGTCCCAGAGGCAGGACTGTGCACTTGGCCTTTTTAACCTTATGCTGTTGGTCTCAGCCCATCCATCCAGCCTGTTCAGGTCCCTTGGAAAATCCTCCCTACCCTCGAGCAGATGTNGAGCAGATGGACACTTCCTCCCAGCTTAGTGTCATCCATGAACTTACTTGAGGGAACATTCAATCCCTTCAGCCAGGTCATTGGTAAAGATATTGAATGGAACCGAGCCCAGGACTGAGCCCTAGGGGACACCACTTGTGACCAGCTTGCAGCTGGATCTGGCTGTACTGACCACCACTCTTTGGGCTCTGCCATCCAGGCAGTTTTTAATCCAGCAGAGTGTGCACCAGTCCAGGCCAGTGGGAGCCAGTTTCTGAAGCAGCACTCTGTGAAAAACAGTGTCATAACCCACAACAGAGAAAAAATTCAAGGATTCTTCCTCAAGTGGCACTTGCAGTTCATATATTGATTAATCTGATAGCTCACAAGCTGTGTTATATCTACTCATACTCCATATGCTCTTAAACTTGAACTCCCTAACTTCATGCTAAAAACTGAACACATGGGAAGAACAAGGTAATTCCTTATTTCCTTCAGAAATGCAAAGAACAATATACTGAACTTATCTGGGAGTAAATTTCCTCACATCAGTCTCAATGTCAATCCATGCTGTCTGGGATAGACATCTGAGACAAGACTCAATCATGCCTGAATAAATAGCTACTGGCACTTAGTAAGAAGTTCATATAAGATACTTGACCTATCTGAAACTGTTCTGCTTAGTTTTTTCATAAATTAACCTAGTGGGACCTGGCCTGAAAAACCAAAGGAGTTACCGTCCCTCTCCAAAATGCCACTCTTAATTATAGTTCACATATGTTCTTTCACAGAACGTTATCCTTTATACCCCAAATCTGAAGGCAATCTCAGGCAGCCATAATGATTTCCTGCACCACCATCTCTCCCCAGTCAAGTGAGAGTAGATTTTCTAGTGTCAGGCTCAGCATCATTCCATAATCTCTAGTCTATTTACCCCAGCCTTAATCCTAACACTGAATCTAGGATTTGTCCTTGTTCAGTGGCACCTGAAAGAATAAATACCTTATTTATCATGGATTAATCTAGTAGTTATTGGGTTAAAACTACTTTGCAGACTTTCACACAGTTTCTGTCTATCTTGTATTTTACAGAAATGTACTTTATGTTTACTAAATTCATTGTTCTAAATTCTGTCTTAACTAAACACAACACTTTCTTCATCCCTTACTCCTACACATGATGAGAGATAAGAGCCCTTCGGTGGCTCCCAGGGAAATCACATTTCTTGTATTCTCACCATGTAATGTAATGGCAACTGTTCTAAATTAACTCAAGGCTTTTTTGTTCTCTAAGCATTTTCATTATTTACTGAGCCCTATTTATTGTACAAATTATAGCATTTATCTGAGACTCAATTCAATGATTCCAGAAAGAATGATTCAGCATTTAAATAACATAATCAACTTGTAATCTTAAAAAGTTTAGAACAAACCCTAATAACCTAGATGGTCCTGTCCACAACCCCTGGGTCTTTTCAACGCTGCTGACCTTATAGACATCATCTCCCAGTGACACAGTAACTACTGTAAGAGTGGGCAAAAAGCCTACAGAAAGAAGTGCAGTGAACAGTTGCTCACTACAAAAATGTATTTTGAGAAAGTGTTCCCAGTGTTACTCTGTTTTCACACCATGTTAGCTGGCAATTCACATGGTAAGCAGTACTTCACAGTAAGCCAAGATTGACAAATAGCACAGGGTAAAAGTAAGGAACTCTTGATTTTCTCAGTGACAAAATTACCAGATTCTCTTCCCAACCTAAGAGAGCAGCTCCTCTTTCATAGCACTCGTTATCTTACAGGTTACTTCTCTAAACTTGACATTGGGGCTATTCCTAAATCCCATTTCAGATAACTCCAGCATTATTTAAAACAGAGATGATAGTAACTTCCTTGATTCTGACGTGTCTCAGTTACAGAAGGAAAGGGGAAGCTGTCTAATGCCTATGTTGATTAGAGGTGTTCACTCTGAAAGAAGGCAAGACATGTATGCTATGTATTAAAAAATATCTGCAAGGAAGTCTTCATTAAGTTATATTCAGCTGTGAGAGACCTGACAAGAGAAATTAGAAAGCAATATTTTCCATTCAAAAGGCCAGCAAGCACCTGACTGGCGTTTCCTGACAAAAATAGCATAAAAAATAAACACAGCTAGAATCTTTCCAAGTGCCAGTGCTTGAAATGTACCAACTTTGAAAAGAAAAATAATAAAACTTTACAGTTCCTGGGTATTTTCTTTCTTATCTTTTTGAGTTTATTGTCATATAAGTATACTTTTAATTTGGTCCAATAAAATTGCATTATTATTAATAATAGCAATTCAATAGAAAATAAAGTTAAATTAAATGTAATAAATTTACTTTAACACTTATGTTAACTGTGATAACCGGGGCATTGATTTCTGTTAATAGGTTTTAATTTTCCTTTCTAAAGTACTTTTAAAGCTACTTGGGGGGGCGGTTGGGGGTTGTTACATGGTGGGAGACTATTGTCACAGTAATGCATATTACTTAAAAAGTTAAAATAATAATGAATTGGTGGCTATGTGCTTGTATTTATTGCATTTGAAATGCTTTTGTGTATTAAGTAATCTTGGCTCATTCTCCCCCATGTTTTACTTGTTTGCATATAATGTGTAAATAACTGAAATGAGAAGTATTTGAATAAAATATTCTAAATGCAAGGAAATATGACAAAATAACTTTATAAAAGCAATCTCCTTTACTGGAGATATATGTCTTGTTTTTCTTTAAGGAAGAACTCTTTCTTGTGTTGACTACTATGCTGCTTGCTTAGTAACCTTCCTTATGAGATGAAGCATAGTGAAGTTTAATCAAAGACTTGCTGCAAAAAATACATTTTAAAATTATCAATAATTATTAAAACAGACTTGGAGGACCTGTGTTGTGAGTGTTCTTAGCCTGCAGCCATTAGTGACAAAAAGCAGGACTCATAATGCAATGTCTTCTTATTGTAAGGTACTACTGGTTCTTGATAGGTTTTGCCTTCAAGTTTCTGTCATCTATCTACTTTTCTTCTTACATAAAACTGTTTAACAGCTAAGCAGATGAATTCCTTATCAGAGCATTCTCTTTCTGTTGGTTATGATCTAATCAAATGCTTTGACTTGCATTAAATAATTACTAAAATTGTTCAAGAAACACTGGAAGAGGAGTTACTAGGAAGAATGTTACTAGCTGGTCGCATCATTTACCTTACTCTTAAATCTTCATAAAGGCTTTGCACCTTTGGTTATGTTGCATGGGAAAGTGAATATTATTCCCTACACTTTTTTTTTTCCCCAACCCAAAAGTGATAACTGCTAGCATTTCTATGGCTGAAGCCTTTTGTATTTTCTCTGGTGGCAACGAAAGTATAAGATATTCCATCAAAGATAAGAGAATTGTGATGTAAAAGAGAATTAAAAATGTGATATTTGTGAGTGCAGGATATGCCATCCAGATAAAAGGCACACTGGACTTTCAGTAATTCACTATACCAGTAAAATATTGTCTATTAAATTTTTATCCACTTTTTACAACAGAATTATTTCAATAAGCATCTTTCACTATTGCAGTGCAAACAGTTTCTCATGCAGAAATGCCATCAAACTTAGTCACAGCTAAGGATGTGTTTAGCACCACAGGAAGCTAAGGGTGCTTAGCACCTTACAATAGGAGATCTAATACTATTACTTCTTGACTTTTAGATTGATGAATAGGAGTTTATTTATCCATCACAACTGTAAAGTAGTTAGAAAATGCCTGTGCACATTCGGGAGATGCTATTGACTTGTTCCTTTTCTTCAGGGACTAAAGGGCATCCAGATCTCTTAGACATTCCAAGGATGAATCATAGAGAACTCATGCCCTTCAAAATAACATTTGGGAAAGATTTTATATTACTTCCAGACTGAGTAGGAAAAAGGGCAGTGTGGTTTGTTTTTTTTTTTTTTTTGCTTTTAAGTGTTTTACAACCTGTAAAATAGTTTACCTGAACTTCAGAGAGAAATAACAAAGAAGGTAAACAGTCACACAGAGATGAAGTGACCAAACACAGCCTTTGAGAATTGGAAGCTACTTCAAAGCTCATTCAGCCTGGAGGGCTGGATGGAAAACACCAGTGAAAGGAGAAAGAAGGTGACACACAGACACATAAAACGGCTTAGTGTCCATAGCACTCTTACAGTATGTAAAGCACTGAAGTCTATCAGTGTGCTAAATACAGATTCCACTGAGACCTCAATGAATACTTTTATGAAACTATCATACAAAAATAATAAAAAACACATCTCAGATTTGACAGAATTGTATTTGTAAAATTAATAATCTATTGTAAAAAATTCTAGCTGTGCCCTCTCCAGCTGTGTGAATGTATGTATCACTGTAGAAAGATTGCATGATGTCCAATAGATGGGTGAGAACAGATTTCAGGTTTTAAAACCAGGTACAACTGGCTCTAAAACTTATCAGAACTCTTCCATTCTTCAACAAGATACTAGATTCAATTGATAGCATGTCACATTATGATAACGTAGCACAAAATTTACCCAAAACCACTTACAGATAGCAATTAGGGTATGATGATAACTGTGAAATAATCTTGATATTATTTCTTTCTATTTTTACTAGTGAAACATAAATGAAAAAGATTCCAGTAGGCTTAACTAACATATCAGACTTGTGTCTTTCTCTGTACTCACTAGAAAATCTAAATAAAAGTTATGGTGTTATTCCGGCATAAGGAAAACAGAGACAAAACTGATCTATATCGCTGTTTCTACTGTAAGCAATATATAATTTAATGCCTTTAACACCAATAAATGTATGTATTTTTAACTAATTCATTAGTTTATGCATGTGTAGAACATGAATTTACCACTTTGTTGTGTTAGTCTGGCATATGAAAGTGTAGTCTTGCTTTAAAATAACAATTTATATAAAGTCAATAACACTTTAGCACATAGAGTGTTTTACATTTTTCATATCTTTTTTTCTTTTTCATTTGGAAGATTTGCTACACCTAATAGCTTTTTCTTAGTAAATGCTCCTTTTGAGATTGAACACTTTTCATATAATTAATTTTCCCTAAACACATTTTCAATGCTTTTATGTGATGCTAATAAAAGCTGAAACGCTAGTTTTCAGAAATCATATGGCTGGCACAACCTATAAAGATGTCAATTCCAAGTGACAGTCAACACATTGCAAGATGAAACCATATGTTTACAGAAAAAAACAGAGAGGAATTTATCACAACAAAGTCTTTGTAAGAAGTGTACACACTTGACTGAAAGCTATTGCCCATCTTTAACTAGATTTAGTCAAGTCAGATAGTCCTATATATTAAATCACAGTTATCGTATCAGCAAACCAGATACAATCTTATGATAGAACCAGCTGCCACCCATATGTGACTTTTCAATAACAGTGAAGACAACATTTTCAAATATAATTGCATTAATGAAGGCTTCTCATAAGATAAAGCCTAAAGAGAAGCCATGAAAAGACTGTAGAAAAACAATCCAATGCTTTTGATAGGAAAAATTAAAATTATTAGTCACAATTAGTTGTCTTTTTTCTATAAGAAAAACTTTTTGTTCCTAACAGTAAGTGATATTTGTTGAAATTCTACTACTTCTCTGAGCAAAATAATCAGAAGTATAATGGCTGCAACCTCAGACTCTATGCTTTAATGTGTTTGCATACTGTACCTCTACTGAATTTGTCCAAGGCTCCACATGCAGGTTGGGCAAAATGGTTAAGTATCATACTTTTGAACTCCAAGAAGAAATTTTCATCTGAAAGTAAGACAAAGACCATATATTAAAATTCAAGCTCTTTTCCAGGCTGCTAGGAGGAAGCATTATATTATATGATACAGGGAGCTCAAGCAGAGTTCCTAATAGGATACCTCAGAAGACTTGTGAATACTGTCCCCAAGCCAGTCATATCACCAAGTGGTAATTGCTTTGTTACAGCATCTTTCAACAGCAATGTTTTAGCAATGTATTATCTTGAATATATGTTATTGTATAGCCTAGAGGAAAGATGGAGAAGTACTGTTTATTAGGCAGTCTAGCAATAGGACAAGGAGTAATGGGTTTAAACTAAAAGAGGGTGGATTTAGATTTGATAACAAGAGAACATTCTTCCCTGTGAGACCCTGGCACAGGCTGCCCAGAGAGGCTGTAGCAGTCCCCTCCCTGGCAGTATCTAAGGCTAGGTTGGATGGGGCTTTGGGCAACCTGGGCTAGTGGAAGGTGTCCCTGCCCATACCAGGGGTTTGGAACTAGGTGATCTTTAAGGTCTTCTCAACCCAAACCAGTCTGTGATGCTATGATTCTATTTCTGGAAGCTTACTAGCTTTTATTTTGGGGGGGGTGGGTGGGGGGAGGAGATAGGGAATTTATATTTAGCTAGCAATCAAGCGAGTCAGGCACAAAATGAACAGTTTATCTGCTTTAGCAACTGTTCCACGTAAAGAAGTAATGACATACCTGCTTTGCTTCAACAAGAGGAGTTCACACTATGGATCTATATGTTCTGATCTGAAACTGCACCAGGCCTGGGGTACTGATTTTGGGCCTATGCTGCATCTTTATAAATATATTCTGCTAAATTTTTGTAGTACTCACAATAAACAAGGCAAGAACTTCCCATTTTTAAGACTTATAAAAATGTTTTACTGTTTCTTTTAATGTTTCACACAACTTTCCTAAAGTTTATCTGTGTGGATAAGTCATCCTAGTTACCTACATATGCTATGCATAAGATTCCTTTGTTTCTGGTCAGAGAGGCAGAGAAGTTAATGTACTATGTGGCTTCACAAGAAGTGGTTAGTCCATACTTTGTAATTTGGCAGGATGTGGTCAAAGGGGAGCTTGCATCCATCCAGTGAAAAAGTCACCTAAAATTTAACAAAAGAGAAAACATCAATGTTAATGAGAGGGCAAGGTGAAAGTATTAACTGTTATACTATTGCTATTATTTCTTTCTCGGTTCACTCATACCTTCAATAATATATATAACAGTATCATATATACTTTAGACCAAAATGAGTGTGTTTTTGGGGGTTTGGTTTGAGTTTGTGTGGGTTGTTTCTTTAAAAATGTGGTTCAGCTGTTAACTCCAATTGCTCTCTGTGTTTTTGAGAAAATTAAAGTCACTCTTCACCAAAGACAAGTCCGAGGTAAATATTAAAGAGTATCATTATATTGTCATTTAGCACAAGGTTTTAATCCTATCAGAAGTAAAACTTTTAAACAACCAAGTGAATTAAAATACAGCCAGGAAGCTTTACAGTGATATCTTGCTTCAATTCATCCATTCCTGACTGTCATTTCCTAGTAAAAACTGTACTGAGTGATATTTGTGCAGTCTGCATGGGACCATGAAATCAAAGCTTAGTGCATCGTACATCAGGTGTGATGCTTTCACATAAATGTATTCCTTCCAGTGAAGCACACCTTCACAGATCCTTCAACCATGGAGTAGCTTCCAGATGGAGTGGAGGTTTCCAAGATAAGGCAATAACTTTTCTGGTTAATAATAAAGTAATGTGCAGATGAAAGCTCATTTTTTTTCTAAAGCCTTCTACATTTGATTCATTGCTCTTTTGGAAGCGAAGCCAACTTTCTTATGACCCAAACCCAACAGTGATATTTCAAAAAAGTGTGAAGCTCGTGACACTGACAATCTTTACTTTTTCTGTCTTCAAATGCTGTTATTTTTTCCTCATTTTTCGTATGAATTTTTAATTATTAAACAATATAAATTTAAAGAGCATTATGAAAATAAATATTTGTTTTTGTAACATATGCTTTTTAACTATTATTAATACATTTCTTTTTGAGAAGTTAAATAAAAGATTGATAGATTGCCACAAAAAAGACCCTAACACACCCATTCCTTAATGCCTTTTTACCCCTGGATTTTCCAAACTTTCCTGTCATTATAAAACTAAGTAAATTAAAACAAAAGGAAAAAAAAAATAACCAAAACCATCAGTTTTCTTTCAGTGATTATTTCTATGACCTCATCCTCTAAAATTTTGAAATTTTTAATGGCTAAATTTCTGTTATTGTTTTATTTGCTATTCCTATATTAATGATCCACAAAATTGAACAAATATTCAACTAAAATGAAATAAAATTTTCAATCTTCTAAAGTAGGACGTCATTTTGTCATCTAAATCTGAATTTTAAATACAGTAGGATCTACCTCACGAGTGGTACAATTCATCGTACCTGGAAACTCATTTAAGTCTGATAAATGATGACAGTTTTGTTTTGGAAAATCAGACATGGCTCTTTTCAGCATCAGCTCACTTCATTTGTTGCTTTTTCCTGGTAAAGATCAAGGAGCTAAGGGTTTCTCTGTTATGTCTCCTGGGGTTTTGAGCATTGATTCTCAGAATTTAACTGAGTCTTCAGAAAATGAATTAATTTGATTGTTTTGTTTTTGGGTTTGTTTTGTTTTTTTTTTTTTTTAGTTTCAGACACTGAAGGGAAAAGTGGTTTGAATATCTTCACAACTATAGGTTTGACATACAGAAGGATGTAAATGAACCCACAGCTTGATCTTCCTTTCCAAGAAGCTAAGTCCTGTTCGCAAAGGGGGATGTTAACACAACAGTGTTCCTAGTGTCTGAAGGTAAAGGCCAGCTGTGTCCACAAAAGACAGTCTGCCTGTTTCCTCAGCCAGGCTCCAGGCTGTATGTAGATCCATGTAGTTAAAGCTCTTCAATGAAGTACACCACTGAGGTCAGGGCTATCTGCTGGCCAGCTCTTTCCATGCACAGTCATCCAAGAGTTTTCCTCGGTAGTTCTGGATCCCACCTGGAAGTTTGCTCTTTCCTTCCTATGTAAGGTGACTTGGGTACTTCACAGAAGGTGCCTTCTTCTTTAGGCCTGTGGGACAATGCCTCTGGTCTCTATACATTTGATTTTTCCTTCTGACTGATAGACAGGTGTTTAAAGTTTACTAGACAGACATGGGAGTTGACAACAGGGATTTTGAGGTTTTTTATGGTTTTGCCTTCCTTGCTTGAGGACATAGTTTTCTTTAAAATCAATGCATCTGCTAATATATTTTTAGATTTAATTACAATATTTAACACACAGGCATTTTAGACTTAATTGAAACTTCAAAAGTATAGAAAATAATGAAAACCTAGTTTTGTTTTAATTTATAAGTTTAACATTAGTAAGAGAGGTACATATTTTAAATTAAATGTTGGCTTAAGATGGGCAATACCATGTATTTTATAGGAATTACAGCTAAAGGCAAAATCTACTCTCAGATGCATGTGGGCAACCTTCATTTCAATGGGTTCACCTCCTCACAAGGCTGAGTAAGCACATGAGAAAATGTTACAGTGCAATTGTCTTTGAAGTTACAAGGTGTCCAGAAATACCTAGTGTTTGTCACAGTAAGGGAGTACAAATGTGCTTTTACAAAGCTCTAGCCAGTTCCTAAATAATGCTAATACATCTTTGAATGGCTTTGATAAACTAATAACGAGACCTCTCTTGATGCAGGAATGAGTTGGGACTAAATTATCATTTTGTGGTGGGTCATTAAATTATGTCGGGTTCACGTGAACTCAGATATACAGGAGAGACGAATGATCTCACCTGTGGCCTGAACCAGTGACTTCAAAGCTGAATCATTGATCCAATATTCCAATTAGCTCTCTTTTGTGTAGGTGGATAATCCTTCAACATCAGGACAAGCTTTGACCGCCTCAGCTTGATGCCCATTTTCATCACTGCCAGCAGTTGCCATCAACTCACTGTTCCTGCAGCAAACAGTTCCGGAAGCTATTAGTGATGTTACAGATTTCAAAAGACAGAGTTGCTGCACATTTGCAAACAACTGTTAGGTATGATTAGTGTCAAACCAACCTACTAAACTAAAACAGTCTGAAAAGGAAGATTTTAAGGGATGGGACTTACAGTGCCACTGGAAAACACTTAATCCCTTCTAAAGGGAATACTGACTTTCCCAACACTCCATTTTCATTTTTTTTATCTTATTATAAACTGAAAGAAGCTTTAGAAGGAGGAGTTAAAAATGCCACACAGCTATTTGATATTCATGAACATAGAGGTGAGTGTAAGCAGATCTATAAAATCAAAGACTCCTGGCAAACTAATTGCTGCTAAGCTTACTTTTTTACGCTGATAAATGATTTCACATTTATCATAAATGAAAATAAACTCCAGTGTATGTATTTTAAGAACATTATGCTATAATTTTGATGTTCTCTTAATCATTTTTGGATGCACTGCACAGCTTAAAGTTGACATTTTCAAAAAATCCTTTTTCATGGTGTTCAAAATACCTATCATGTACAGCCTATCCCCAAGAACACTGATCCAAAAGAAAATTTCCCCACTAAGTTAGCTACATGAGGCTTAAAATTAACATATTACAAAGTGAAAGGAAGACACCTGTAGGCATTTGAGTTTGAGGGCATCATTTAAGCATGCATCCAAAAGCTTTGCTCAGTGTCTGAACTTTCATCCCTCAAATGATTTCAGAGTTTGTTATAAAATACCAGAGTAGTAGGCCTGGATCCTGAGTATTACAGCTCAAGCACTTAGGGCTAGATTAGCACCATAATTAGGATGCCTTAAAGGAGAGATTGACAGTCAGAACACACCTCGTCAGAGAACAAGTTTGCACTCACCCATAGTTGTACTCTATACTCAGTTATATTCTAAACTGTTGTCCTATTCTGCCTCTCAACCCCCTTTCTTCCCCTGCTAGAAGATTTCCTCTCTTGTTGCTTTGCACAGAGACAAGGGCTGGCACATCTCTTCCCCACCATCTGTCTGTCTTACAGACCTCTTACTTACGGGAAGAGGTGAGATAAGCCCATGCACAGCTTTTCCTTCTCCACACTGAACCAGTCTGAGCCTGCAAATAAGATGATCTCTGATTGTTTGAGGAACAGCATTAGTGAGCTCAGTGACTGGTTAATGATAGTCTTCTGTACTTCCACTCTCAGTGAGCCACATTAGAAAATCTGTTTGATTATATGAATGCTTATATCCTACGATCAGTCAGGATTTTTGCCTCAAACACTGAATATTTGTTAGCTGAATAAGAATGTTACTTGCCTCCTCAGCTGCACAATATCATTTTCATCATTTACTATAATATCAGGTTTCTAGTTGTCCTAAGGAATTGCACTTAAGAAAAATAACATTGGGGTTATTAAACTATAGGGTTTACATCATAGTAATTCAGCAAAAAAAGAACCAAATTCAACTAACAGCGTGGTTGTGCCGCAAGGGAAAAACAATCTGTAGCAAGACATCAAATTGGTTTCAGGAAAATAGCTGAAGAGCCCATGCCAAAGAGTGCTGCTGCTGCATTGTGTTTGCATTTCTGTGATGGGATTTACATAACTCAACATGACATTATATTGGCTAAGACACAAATCTAGTCTTTAATCCAACAAGACGCACAGAGCTTGCTGTGTTGTGTCACCAAGATCCCCTCTGCCAGGCTTCTGTATCTTGCCCAGCCAAATACAATCTTTATGCATATTTATCCATTTAATACTTGCTGCATGTTACCCACTGCTTGCTTGCCCACAAAGTTACATTATACAGATATAAAATGCTCCCCTTGAAGACAAATTATTTGCCATTGATACATATGCACCGGAATGGAAACTGCGGTTCTGTTTACACAGCGAACAAAAGTCCATCTTTCCTCTACTGGATCATCATCGCCCCTCTAATCTTTCTGCATTCTTTCATTCCCCTCATATTTACTGGCACTTAATGAGTTTTTAGCAAGAGCACTGCTAGAATCACAATCTCTCCATTAAGCATACCACTCAAGATGTACCTTTGCAAAATGGTAATGAAGAATGCGATTGCAAACCTGCGCTGCAGACAGAGTTCCAGATCTGTACACTGTGTAATAATTTTGAAAGAAAATTCTAACTTGATACTTACCCTAAGTACTTCTGCCTAAAACTTCACATTGACTGTTGCAGTCCTTGGTTGATTCCTTGCTGAAACCAAAACTGCAGTTTATCCCTGAGGAAAAGTGGGATACACAGTTTGTTTCTGAGCTGGAGTGCTATGAATAGCAGTGTCAATAATACCATTAGGCTGCTCAGGGTCAGCTCACAAAGAACATAGAACCAAAACACAATTTTACCAATCTAGTGCTTAATCCTAAAACCATGTTTGCATTCAAGTTTTACCTTTTATAGACATGATTATCACATTTAGAGTCCATGATCCTGATGATTCTGAGACAGTTCCTTTGTTTTGCTTTCCTTGGAAACCCATCTTTCTGAGGGAAAATCTCAGGGTCAGAAAATCTTTTCCTTCTTCATACATTCAAACTTTTTTCTTTAAATAGGGTGCTCTTTCAGCTGCCATTTGCAATTCCCAGTGCTTAACTGAATTGAAAACTGCAGAGAATATAGTGCTTGAGCACTTCCTTGCCTAAGAAATTCTCTCAAGAGAGTCTCAGTTGGCAATGCCACTTTGGCATCTACATCAGAGTAATCTAATGATCCTAGATTAGAGTGGAAAATACAAAACTGCTTTCAGAAAACCAAACCTAAACAAAACAGTATCCAAAAATCATCAGTAGAATCGATTTTTACAACTACTTTGCTTGCATTTTTCAAACTTCTCTGCACAGAGTTCCCTGTTTAGTCTATTTTGAGTCAACAGCTGGCTGTTGATGAGGCATAATTATGATTCTGACAAAAATAACCTGCAAGAAATGCACCATTTTCCTGTGCATTTATGGGTTCAGTTCAACCCAGTTGTGGCAAACCCTCTGCTATTTGGAAAAGCTTGAGGTCAGTTGGAGCACTTCAGCTAGCACTGCCTGCATTTAAATTGCTCTGGGTAACGTGTTCATTCTCAATAAAGATTTGTCAGTTAAGGATTCACTTGCCTGTGTTCTTTGTCAGACTCCAAGTCTGTTGTGTGTGGTATGGATTTCCACTCTCTCCTACTTTTCTCATTTTTAGAACTCTTCTGTCTGTTGCCTTTGGACATATCCTTTTCTTCTCTAGGAACAAAAGCAGAGGTATATATTATTAGATTGTATTTCTGTACAGTAACGATTGTTAGAAAAAACAAATTTAAATAACACAGTGGTTGAAAACTTAGGAACATCAAGGAATCTCTATGAAGCAAAAAATACAACACCCAAACTGAAACTTTCTGAGGGAAAATAGGATTATGTTGCTTCAAACTGCATGAAATACTCTACAAAGCTGCAATAAAGAAATTTAAAAAAAAAAAAAAACAAACACCAAACCCAAACAAACTCATAAGCTCTCACTAACATCTGTCACCACACAGTATCCCAGTAACTATACCTTCATAAGAGTTAGTACATCTTCACTCTAAACCACCATCTGTTCTGATCTATAAAACTGCATTTGTAGCATGTGGGGAAAGGGTTTTTTTTAAAGTCAGAAAATTAATTTGTATAGATGAGTTGTGCTAATAAACTGCTTGATGAAAGTATTGTATTAATTTATCAGAAAAAGAATCCTATTAGCTAAAAAGATTCTAAAATGGGCTTTGATGAACTCCTGGTTCAGGAGTTTCTCAGCAATGAGAACTCACTGTCACTTTCATCAAGTGGAAGTCTAGGCTTCACTTACACATTTACAAATGCAAATGTGTTTATATTTTGGTAGATCTGCTTTCCACTTGCATTGGTTGAAAGCCCATATATCAAGGGATTTCTTAAAACATAGCATTCAGATCATAACTTCAGCCTGTAAGCACCTCTAGTCACTGTACACTTCCCATGAAATGATTGATGAAAATGAAACTTAATATAGAAGGCAGGCTGTCTGTCAGCAGGACATTTCTTCCTCTTTGCTGCCTGTGATTATCATCTTGGTCATGACACACTCAAAAGTGAAGTTTGTCTTTGGTTTTAGAGTTGACATAAGGAACTATTTAACTAGTAGAAAACTGCAGTAACATAGGGAATCTGCAAGAGTTGAACTATTTCTTCTGTTTCAGTCAGTGCTACACACTAAGTGGTCCTTTGTTGGTGGGCTTGGGAAAAATATCATTAGATTTTAGACACTTGTACACTAAAAAGATAAGGAAGCAAAGGAGAGCGATTAACACTTGGAATTAATTTGAAATTAATGTTGCCATAAGTAGGCTGCTTTTTAAAATGAAAGCTCTGGTCGATGGAAACATTTTTCTGTCTTGGAAAAAAAGTATTTCAGTCTTGGACACACCAAAAGACTTCCAGAAGAGGAAAAACCCAGATGTTCAGCAAGCAAAACTTTCAACAAGGATATGGCTGAAGCAAACACCACGGAAAGCGTGCCACCTAGGAGTCAGCATCTGCCACCGTTAGTCACCCTCAGCAACAATACTGGGGTTTTCTTAGGCTTAAGGCATGTTTGGACCATACCATGTTTGAAACAGTTAAATCTGGTGGAACTGAATCAACTCTAAGGTGTTTCCCTGCACTATGGAAAGCTTCATCAACTCCCAAGACTATTTTTGTTGTGTCTGCAAGTGACACTTTATAGAACAGGGAACAACCTATGAGTGACTCTGTCCTCGTACTAGATGGATTATTGTAAAGCAGTGGGCACTTCTTTCAACAGACATTCAGTAGGAAAAAGAGTCCTGAGAACCTCCAAGACATTTGAGTTTTGCCAGAAAATTTTCATTACAGGAGGGTTTTTTTTTGGGTAGAATTCCTAATCAAATCTATCAAAACAACTCAGCAACAATAAATAGCTTAATTATTAGACAATTTCCCCTGTATGAGAGACTGAGAGTAAATTTTCCCCAGCCAAGGATCACATCTCAGGCTGAACATACTTTTGCAGCCAGTATATCTACATGTATATATAAATGTAGATTTACACATAGATGTATATGCATATATTTATGAATCTAGTAAAAAAGTCACTGTGGAAAAAAATATTTCCCTTATCCATCTTTTTACAAAAACCCTCCAGAACTAAACAGAATCAGGATAGAAATTACAGACCTGATTATGAAAATCAGGATAAAATGTTTGCAAGGCTTGTTTGAATTATAGATATTAGAGACTGGCAAAGGACTTGATACTTATGCAAGTATCTTTAACCAGAAAATACCCAGCTATAACTGCAAGAATTCAAGATGCTTCGAGTCTTTTCATCAGTGAGATCAAACACTGGAGTAGCTTTTCTATGGTTAATAGTCACAGCAAACTAAACTTGTGAGCAGCTGCTGAAGAAAATAGCTTATTGATGTTATACTGGGAAAGAACATGAGTCTTGCAATCTGTGCAGCAACCAAATGCAATAAGATCTGTACATTTGATTTTAGATGAAATATTCATTTAAAATGTTTACAACTGTAGTGCAGCCTTTATTCAATATTTCTTTCATTGCCATAACTTTGTAGAAGCAACTTTTGAGCAGTGGGTAAGTTTCCAAAACAAAATAACTGATAGGGTAAGAGAGACAATTTATAATGCATAATAGATGGAAGAACAGGTGCATCAGGAGGTTTTATGTTTTGGACAGATTGTAAATCTGAGATATTTGAATGTGAGTGGGTTACAAAGACTGTAAGCAGAAGTAACACAAGCAAACAGAAGTAAAGCAAACGTAAGTATTATTGTTCTGATTTGAAATACTAGATACTATTTAGAAACACTTGAGTGGTAAGATGGACAAGTCTGAAAATACATATAGGGAAACTTCATTTATTATTTTAACTCCCTTGTATGATTTGTTAATATTGCCCAAGCTATATTACTCTATATTATGAACAATTATACCTCCAAATGTACTTATACCAAGTCAGCAAACTCCCTTAGAATTAATTGTGTTATCTCATTTATTCCAGCTAAAATCTAAGCTCTGGTCACAACTTAGTGATTCATACACAGTTGTTGCACACTCCTAGCACTTGAAGTTGGTCCAGGTATCCTTCAGATCTTCATCTCCTGGAACTCCCCTGTCTCCCTTTCACTTCTTCAAAACCTCTTTAAAAATCCATCTAAATTCTAGAGCCTAATTTTTGAATATCAGCAGATGTTACTGTCTTAGCTAGTAACTCAGGAGATTCTTATTAGTGCAAGACTGGCTATCACCAAGTCACCATTGTCAGCTCAGTAAGTGAGGAAGCTTGGAACCAGATATTCAGCTGGAGCAGAATAATTTTCAGGGAAAACAAAACACATCCATTTACAAATCTCTGAAGTTCCCCTTTTCCCCTGCTATTCTGTCCTTCTGAAGGAGTGTTTGTAAAGCTTAGTAAGAATGGCATGTGTAGTTGGGAAGTGCCAGAGGATGCTCGACTCTTTTCTTGCCTAGTGTGCAAATAGATGGACTGCACCGTGCTCCTTTTGACTGGTTGGGTACTGCTGTAAGACTGGTGCCAGATCAGTTCCTACTTTCATAAAGTCTTTATGCTAGGGAAAATAATTTAAATGTACCTTAAGCAGTGTTTCTAATTGGCTTAATCCTGTGAAGAGATAGAAATTGCTAAACATCTTTCAACCTTATTGGCTTAGTAAGGATAGAAGACACTAAGAAAGTTACAGTTGCTTTTCAGCATCTGGAAGTCTCTCTAAAAATTATCATGCCTAAAATAACGTGTTCAAATCAGGCAGGGATGGTGGCAAACTTTATTACAAAAGCTGATATTAGCATCTTCTCAGTTTCCTTCTGCTGTAAAGCCAGTGCATTTCAGCCTGCTCATGCCTCCCTCCCACCCCTCACCTCATCAGCTCGATGAGTTTTGGTTACCCTCCAGCGCTGTTACTTCCCTCTGCACCACCTGCTTAAGTTCTTGGCAATGCTGTGGAAAAAGTTTGTCCTACACCTACTGGTCCTACGTGTTTACACACACAGCAAACCTCTCCCCTTTAAGGGCTGTTTTGAGTCAGTTTAACTTGAAGGCTTAATAAAGCCTTAAATCCTGAGGTATCCTAAGTTACAGTTACAGTTTTTAAATGCCACATTTTCCTTGACACGGACTGTAGTTTCCCTGCCATGTGTGAGTCTAATCGCAGAGCCGTGTAATGTTACGACTGGGATATCCTTGCAGCAAGCCACACATTTACTTAAATTAGAATTGTGGGGCAAATTTACTTGACTCATTCTTTAATCAAGTGAAATACTCCTGATAATGTGAGTTTTTCAGCAGTAAAGACTGGCTGGGGAGTTGAGGATTTGGCTTGAAATAAATACAAATGCAAACAAACAACAACAGGGAGAAATATTAATTTTTTTTTCCCTTCCCACTGGTGAGGATCAAACCTTCCACACAACCCCTAGTCAAGAACTGAACCCTGGGTTATTTATTTAACTGCACAAAAATGTACATTGTACTGTAAGCTTTTTGGAATATGCTTTATTTTTAAGTAAATTTCCATTCATTTTATTCATGATTATCACGTCTCTAGATGCTGTGAGCTTTAGCCTATTTTAAATTTTCCTCATCTTCTATCACATGGACTTAATTTTTTGGAAGGGATTTACATTTTTTTTGACATTTTAAAAGCATGACACTTAATTATATACAAAGTGTGTAAGGTCAACACTTAAGTACTAATGCCTGGCAAAAATAAAAGGAAAATATTTCTTAGCCTGCTTAAGCATAAGTAAAGGGTGAACTAAAACTTCTTTGAATTAAGTAGTGTCTTGAACTCACTTTCTAGGTTATGCAGATTTCTGTAGAGATCCTTTTAATGTAACCCCAGCATTAAATCTGAAGAAAAAAAAAATGCTAGCATATTCACTCTTAACAGACTGCAAAATTTAGTTATCCTTTTAAAATTTTTGATTTAAAGAAATTCACTAATTTTTACTGTATGAAGATAAATCAAACTACCAAAAATCTCTTATAAAAGAATATATTATTTATTATAACTCACTGAAGCATGAGGAACAAATAGAACATTTTTATAGAGTATATACATTAATTTACATGAGCTTGTATGTTTTTCAATAATTATAAGCACTACTCACCATTTTGAATTCCTAAATTAGAAATCCTGCAAACAAGTAACCACAGAATAAAGTAAGAACTTGTAGACTTCACCTATGTTAGTGAACTAAGTGGTGTCCCCAACAATACCCCCAATCCCTGCAATGTGTCCATACAAATAATTAAAATTTGTAGTCTCCCAACAATTCATAGATACCTTATGTTAGCAAAGACATTCCAACGACCATGCTTAATAGGCAGCTTGAAAGCAGCCACTCTGCTTTGGTGGCCAAGACATTTCCCATGACTCCCATAAATGAGACACTGCCCATGTCAGGTGGCCTCAGTTCCCAAGAGCTCTTCAAGAAGAGGTCTACCTTACTGGTATAAACATACCAGTATGTTAAGCTAAAGAAGAGGGGAATCAGTTTTCAAAAAATTCTCTATATACTACACAGCCAATGCTTTAAATAGATCAAAAAACTGGATGCCTCAGAGAAATATATTACTTTTATCCTATTATTATATGGTATACCACGTACAGTGTTTAAATGCAGTTCTACTTCGGTGAAATCTGGCCTGGAATATCAAGTCCTTCACACTTAATCTCTCTTTTATGGCATTTATCATGTCTTCATGTAAAGAAATCCTACAAATCAATGAACAGTGTTAATCTTCTGATTTTAAACACAATTCAGCTCATTGCTATAACAAAATGGGAGAAGAGATGCTCACAATGTATGCTTTAGATTATTATTTTCCATTTAATTCCAATATAACACTGCTCTGTGATCACTACTTTAGTGGATTTTAATTAGAGTTAGACAAATTACTACTTACAAACACAGTCTGATGAATTTGGTCCAACTTTCTGCCCGAGACCAGATGTGAACAGATTTTGAATTTTATTAATATTTGCTTAAATCATGTAGGCAAACAAATTTCATCCAGTGAGTTCTTGATGAATTGCTCCCTTCCCTATTCACTCTTTATTATTGCTCCGTGTGTGTGCTGTGAGATTGAATATCTAAATTAAAATATTTCTGAAGCAGAGCAAGAAGCAGAGCAATTATTTTTTGGTTTCAGAGAAAGATTAAAAAATAATTAACATTGATCATTCGTTCACATACTGATACTCTTCCCCCAACGTAAAATGGATTATTGGCAATTGTCTGTTACGTTCCACAGAAACATTTGCACAAAAGAATTTGCAGGATTATTAAATGCATTATACAGCTCATGAGCACTGGTCATTTGAGCAACTATTGTAAATACTTCTCAACTGTTGCTGTGAAATACAGTAATCAGGTTTGTATGGTTCTGTAGATATATTATTTTAATGTTTAGAAATGTTGAAAAGTCATTCTCTACCTTTAGAAATAGTAGATAACATCGCTTCAGTGGTTTATCTTTCTACAAACCCTGAGTCTCAAAGTAGTTAGATATGATGGCATACTGTCCAAAACCATTAAAATCATTAAAATCTGACTGGTTTGTTCTTTGTTTTCTATGTGACTGCTTCTGTTTATTTGGGTGTTTTTTGGTTTGTGGTTTTTTTTTTTTTTTTTTTATTTGTGAGTTTGGTGTGGGGGGGAGGTTCAGAAATTATTTCTTTCCTAGATTCATAACAACTCTATGGTGGACTCTGCCACAGCTCGTTTGTCCACAAAGTACCATAGCCTCTAATTGAAAATCATCATCTTTTTCCCTCACATTTAATGTGCTCACTAAACAGTGTCTATCCTAACAGAATTACATGTATGCTTTCAATTCATTGGTCTTGTAATCATGTTTTTCTTAAAGGTGTTATTTCCTAAACTTCATTTCTCAAGGAAAAGGAACAGGAAAAGGAAAAAGGAAAAAGGAAAAAGGAAAAAGGAAAAAGGAAAAAGGAAAAAGGAAAAAGGAAAAGGGAAAAGGGAAAAGGGAAAAGGAAAAGGANAAGGAAAAGGAAAAGGAAAAGGAAAAGGAAAAGGAAAAGGAAAAGGAAAAGGAAAAGGAAAAGGAAAAGGAAAAGGAAAAGGAAAAAAAAGGAAAAGGACCAACAAACTTCCTGTCTTTCATTTACTTTTCCACTGCAAACTATGAGTTCTCTGTTGCTGAAAGGTCCATATTTTGGCAATGTTATTACATATTATCCCATTAACTGTAGGTCAGATTTAATAAAAAATAGGGAATAAAATATCTTCACGAAAGATATTGTTACTGGGGACTTTAAACAAGTTGAGATATGTCTCTGCAACCTTCAGTGAGACACAGATGTTGCTATCCTTGCTATTTCAAATTTAAACTTCAAAGTAGATGAAAATATGTGTACCTAAAGTACAACCCAGGTAAGATGCTTCTATAGACCTTGCATTTCATGCTAAGTTAAAAACTAAGATTCCTCAGTTCAGCAAGGGAGTAAGAACTGCAGTGCTGTAATTTTAGGTGTCTTCACAATCTAGTGATTGCATCCTATATCTTTTTTTCTAGTTCCTCTGTGCCTAGCAAAATATTGCAACTTGGGCTAACAGGAGCAAAGAAGAAGATGCAGAGTTTCAAACCAGAGCAATAGTAATCACCTTAACATTTAGAAGTATTTCTGGAGAGAACATGTTAGACGTGAAGCTTTTAAGAATCACACTACTTTTTTTTCTGACAAGCTTCTAAAATCATTGGAAGCAGACCTCTGCTCCAGAAAAATCACAAGATTATGACTCCTCTACTTTCTGAATTCCTGACTGAAAAAGCACTTTTCTAACTTTGATTGCCATGGCAACTCCTATTAGATACTTTATTAGCTAAGTTGCAGCCAGGGAACAGATTACCCTATTTTGTATAATCATGTCTCGGGTAAGTAAGGTTGAATAATCAATGCAGTGCAATTTTTAACCAATTTACTTAAAAGGTTTCACAGAATATTTTTGCCTGAAAAGTATAAATGAACTTTTCAGTAATATTAAGGGCAACAAAAAGTCAACCCACTATTTTTCTAGCATTATCCTATGCAAATCAATATTTTAAGTAATGTCCCGAAATGACTGACAACAAGGATAAAATATTATAAACCTCGCCCTTTGACAA
Organism: Heliornis fulica; assembly: GCA_013399135.1. NCBI lineage: Eukaryota > Metazoa > Chordata > Aves > Gruiformes > Heliornithidae > Heliornis > Heliornis fulica. Next base: position 184,711 of record VXBZ01002873.1, read on the forward strand.
AATAGATGTAATTTTTAATTGACAGAGGAAATTGCATTCACAAAACCAATAAAATCAGTTTTTACAAAGCAGAGCTTAGCTAGGCTACAAATGCAGGTTTCACCTTCTTTGACCATTATCACTTTGATCTTGTCAGGTCTTTGAATTTCCTCCTCCAAATTACTTAATCACCAAGAATCTTGCATATTAGAGCTTTTCAGTTTTCTCAGTGAAACCAAAGCAACAAACTGCATAATTACAGACAGAGTAGGAACATATTAAAAAAATAAATACTATATTTAGATGCCATTTGATGGGAAAAAGTGTCCCATTCCTCCTTGAAGCTTAATTGCTGGATATCCCATAGATCAGGGAAAGAACTTCATGGTGGGTTTCTCAAAGTACATTAGTCTCAGAAGGAGAAAAAAATATACAGTACTTAGAGCATTTACTATTTTGATTCTACCACTACCCACACATATTAGAAACTTCCCAAGTGGCAGTGATAGCATTCAGCAAATACCTAACACAGTACTTTGGTATGTTATTTTAAAGATGGAAGAGATATTTAAATCATCATGTTAATTACTTTAAAAGCGCATTCTGAATTTTAAACTACAATTTTAAGCACCACAGAAAGAAAATTGCAAGTGTTCATGTAGTGCCAAAAATTCTTGCTTTGAAATGAAAGGACAGATAACGAGACATAAAATAAATATAGAAAAGAAACCACCAAGAAGAATCATGATTGCTCAGATGGGATTTACGTGTATTTAAATTATTTCCTCATGAAGCATTGAAAAGCATCCTAAATGTCAATTGTATTTTCTGCACAGGCTACGGAGGGAATAGAAGGGAAAAAATAGAGACACCCCATAACAAAAGATGACTGGAAAATCACTTTCACATACCTATCTCCAGGTTCTGTCCAACACCAAGTATCTCTCCTTAACTGATTTTTTTTTTTTTTTTAAATAATGTTTAGAGCAAAATTATTTCGGGGGGGGGGG
>VXBZ01002873.1:185723-222483 GCA_013399135.1 Heliornis fulica
GGGGAAAGTGGGCAGAGATATAATTGGGAGAAAGAGTAAGAGACAGCGCTGAAGTGCATTACCTGTATCTGCTGAAGAACAGAGACCAAGATTGACATGGTCTCACTAGGAACAGATAACCCTGAAGCACTAAAAATACAAATTTAATAGTTTGGGGAATGTAAGGATTTCCTCTTCCAACAGGCACCACCAATAAAGACTAAAAAATTATGAGTGAGGTAAATTTTCATCCGCTATTCCAAGCATTTGAGGAGAAATGTGCAGAGGACCAATACTTCATGGACATTTCAAAGAGAGCAAAAATGTCATCAGAACAGATGAGATTTTCTTTTCTTGAAAAATAACAGTCAGAAGACAAGAAGCACTGTTGGAAGCTACCCTCACTCCTCTCTATTATGAGACCTACAGTCTCAAGGCACCAATTTTTGACAAACAAACTGCTTTAAAACCATGGTAGGCAGTACAGGTGTATAAATATTCCAGAGAAAAACATCAAGGATGAGACTACTGAGTTGACTCTGGAGGAGTAAAGAATGCAGTGGAAGGAGGCAGCAGACAATTTTCCTAACATCATATGAATTTAAAACCAGAAAATGGGATTTATATGCAAATTTTCATCCCACAATTTTGTTGCCTTATGGGTCAGTTTTATTTCTCTCCATTTATTTTAGTTGTGCTTTTTATTGTTTGCATAGCTGCAGTGATAAAAATAGGTGTTCTCAATTTTGACCATTTCTTATGCTTTAAAATAACTGTAAAGCAGAAATGGATCTTACTACATGGAATTTCCATTCCCTTAGAGCACATTTGAAAATATGACCCCTAAAATCATGTGCTTCCCTTAATTAAAAAAGAGAAAAACCCCGCTGTTTTCTCATTTTTTTAATGGGATGTTTGAATTATTAATAGGTCTGGATTCTCTTAGAAAAGTAAACAATAATATTTTCAGTCAAATAATGTGGATCAAATAGCAGAGAAGCATCTTGTAGAAGGTAGAATAAACAATATGGCAAGAATTTATTCTGATTGCAATCTTACCTTTCTAAAACGTTACAAAAAAAGTAATTATAAACATTAGTTAATGTATTACTTTCTGGATCTTTAAATAAATTAATTAAAATAGTATTGAATGCATTAGAAGACTTTCCAACACTAACTTGAACACAAAGCTTTGGCAGCTTTTCATGTTAAAAATAGTATGTACTCAAATTTTTAGACACAGAATGAGCAAAAGTCCACATAAACACACAGATGTATCAGAGCACAAAGATATACTTAGGCTGATGGAAATCAGGATCCCAGGTAAAAGGTACCTTCAAATTGTGATCCATAGTACACACAAATCCTAACTGGACACCTAACCGTATGGCTCTTGATGCTGAAATAGAAAGTAAAAACAAGTGCAAGTACATGAATCATCATACCTTGTTCATCAGTTTCTTAAAGTAATTTTACTTACAGATTGTAGAAGTATATCTCATGGAATACTAAAAAGAAAAACAAAACAAACAAAAAAACACCCAAACCTAAACCCTATAATGGATTTTTATGTTCTCAGAGTGATTAAAGATAATTATTCATTATCTTGCATAAAGACGTCTCTCTAATTTTTCCATTTAAGGAAACTTTATTAAAGTATATGATAAGCACAGAAACAAACACTTGGAATTAGGAATAAAACTTTTGTCAGAACAGCAGGATACAAAAAATATGATAGAACTGAGTAATAAAAAAATCAGACTTTGGAGTTAGAATATTTTTCAAACCTTAAAAAGAACATAACAATCCTTTTTTGTTTTGTTTGTTTGTTTTTTTTTCTTTTTCTGATTAATCAATTAAAACTCTGCATACTTGCAGTGTATTCATTGATTTAAGCAAATAAGATGTCTGCCCTCCAGGCATTCACTAATGGTTTTATTCTCAACGAATTACTCATTCCTCAGGATATTCAGAGGATATAAAGTGCTCTGTGGGTTGATTTATGCCTGATATGAAGCTGAAGTCTAGAGCACTTCTCTAGCAGACAACAAAGATAACATTTTACTTAAAGGTGTGTTCATTAGTCTGCACAAAGGACAGTTGAAGCCAGTAATTTATGGTAGCCATTGGAGCTCAGAGATCCTAATCATATATAGTATTGAAATTCAGAGAAGGGAAAAAATCATCTGTCTAGTGAAATTGTTTATTGTTGTTGTTTTTCTTCTAATAATGTGATGCCAGATGGAAATCTCTCTATATATTAGCCACCTAATTTTAATTGTGTTAGTGAAGATCTCTTATTGCTTCTATTAACTGATAGACTAATTCACAGAAAATAAGTTATTCCCTCTCTGAAATATTTAACAACTTGATCTTAACTTGGAGATTTTAAGAAGTTTAAAAGTTTCTTCATAGCTCTTCTTCCTTAGTCACACTGCTGCCTTAGGGCAATCATCTCCTCTCCTTAAACATCTGAGATTAACTATTTGCTGGACAAACAGGCATAGCTCTCCTGAAAATAGTGATACAGCTATTAAACTGGAAGCCTTATTCTTCAGAGCTTATCCAAAACATGAGCTTTATGCTGTGAATATGAACAGAGGAGGATTTAACTCTTTCACAGATTCCACAGTTTTAAGTCCACGATGTCTTCCCACACAAATATAGGGAGACTTGTGACAATTGATAAAAGTTAATTACCTGCTTATTTCCATTTGCCCTTTATACACTGCATTTTTGTTTTAAAATACAGTACTAAAAAAGTGAACTATTTAAGTTTGGCTGGCTGTGAGCTTTGAACTACATAGAGCCTCCTGGAAAGGAGAAACTCTTGTACTCTGCCTTTGAGCAGCAACTGAATGCCTGGAGCTGGTGCAACCTCTGCAGCTCCCTGCCAAAGGACAAACCGAGCACAGAACCTCCTTGAAGAGGGTGAGAATAGGAAGTAAATCAGGAGGAGGAGAAGACCTATCATGAGGAGACATACTAGGAAGATATTAAGCAGGTTTTATTTCTGTCCTGGTTTTCAGCTGTGATAAAATTCATTTTCCTCAAGAAGCTGGGAGGGGACACAGCCAGAAGAGCTGACCCAAAGTAGCCAAAGGGATATTCCATACCGTGATGTCGTGCTCAGTATATAACTGAAGGGCTGGCTAGGGAGGAGGAGGCCTGTCTGAGACAGGCTGGGCATCAGACATTGTGTATCACCTGCTCTGTATATTCTAAGCAATGTCCTTTTCCTTTGCTGTCCAAGTAAACTGTCCTTATCCCAACCCACAAATTTTACCCTTTTAATTCTGATCCTCCTCCCCATCATGACATGGGGGATGAACAAATGAGCAAGCAGCTGCATGGTGCTAAGCTGGTAACTGGGGTAGCTGGGGCTAAACAACAACAGTATTTTACTCCCTCATTGCCTTTTTTTTTTTTTTTAACATGTCCTACCAAGCAGCTCAGTTTTCTTTCTTACTATGTACTGACAACTTAATGTTTAAAACAGTGGAATATTTTTCTTCTCTTTGGCTTGCCTTTTAAGAAAAGGTAAGTTAATGTCAGTCCTGAGATGGTTAACTTAAGCTCCTCTAAAAATGCTTTCTGACATCATAAAAACACATCAGATAGCCCAAAGAATGATGTTAGAGATGGGTTTAAATTTCTCACCCTGGGAGAAGACCCAAAACTCCCCTTCTTGCTCCTTTCAGGAGTACTGCAATCCACAAGTATGCAGGGTTTTTTTGTACCACTGTGTCATCCACTATCTTTCAAATGGTACCTGGGGAAGAGAAACCAAAGAGTTCTTAAGCACATTTTTCTGTTATTTTCACACAACAAGTAATATACTTGTCCCTTCCCAGGCCTTCGTGTTTCTCAGCACAGAGCAGCCCTTCTTGGCATAAATAGAGAGGCTTCCTCCTGATCTTCAGGTGTGCTTTTAAAAATAAAATATAGAATATTAAACATTTTTATATGAAACTCTTAAATGGAAATAACATAATAAAACAATTTATGATTGCATCTTACAATAAATTTAGTTAATTGACCAATTAAAATTAGTAGTATATTCTAATGAATACTATATATGATTGCTTGAATGTGTAAGGTTGATAAAAGCCAGAAGTTTAAGAGTTATTTCAGATATACTGTATGAATTTAAAAAAAATCTAAAATTTTGTTATAAAACCTGTTCATTAAACATACATCATTAAAAGCATTTAATTTAAGCAATATGCTGTGGAAAGCATACAATATTAACGGAATTTTGAGTGACAACCAGTTCACAGAGAGTTCTACATTTCAATGGAAAGAAACAATGTAATTGTCCACACAGAAAAGACAAGGGATAGTTTTAGAGATGTATATTTTCTGCTCATGAAGAGACGGATTTACAGACATGCTGAAGTTGTTGACCCAGCCGGCTTCAAATACTCCAGTGTTTTCAATGGATCTTGTCAAACAATAGGGCAGCCACACAGACTGGCAAAACAGCTGAGGGATAGGATCAGGTAGTCAAGCAGCTCTGTAGACCTTGACTTTCAGAGCCAACCACTCATGTGAAATGACAGGAGAGTACTTCAAGGTTGACCTTGAGATTTCTTGTCTAAAATTTTTACTATTAAATGCCTCTGCCCCAAATTTATGTGGCAATTAACAGCCTTTAATACAACAGGTAATAGCCTGTCTCAGTTTCCAAATCTTGCTGAAGATTCAGAAAACATGCTTTCTACAAATTAGACACTCTAGTGTTTTAAATTCCCCTCCTGGAGGATGCCCAAACAGATTTTTGTGCACCCACACAATACACATAATGCCACCCTGTGACTCTTGAATTGATTCTTACATCCATGCCTTTTGTGCTACAGAGGCAACAGGGCCATCCGGTGATGCTTGGGTTATATTTTCTTTGGGAAGACACTGGTTCTGTTCTAAGGTCTAATGACATGGAATAATCACAGCTGTAGTTAGATTTTATTGATGTTCAAGTACATTCACAGATAAAGCCTCTGGAGTTGGACTCGATGATCCTTCCAACTCGGTATATTCTATGATTCTACAATTCATGAAAAGCACATTCTTCCCATCCTCACCCCTCCCCTCATTTTAAAGCCTGTACAATATTTGGAATAACACAATATCATTTCTTACTATCCAGAGGGATGATTGTGCTGCTCACCAACAAGTACTGCTGCACAGAAGGTAAGGGTGCTGTATCCACAATGGCAGAGTACCACTTTACCCTCTTCCCCAAGCCATTTCTCAGATTTGATTGCATGAAATAGGACCTTCCAAATGTTCTGCTCCTGAAACAGAGATTAAGACCCATTTCTAGAAGAAAAAGGAGGCAGCAGGTTGACTTAGAGGTTCTGTACTCTTATGGCTGTTACTGCTTGCTATGTGAACGTTTTGATTTCAGTTTTTGATACGCAGTGCTGTTACAATTGAAACATATGATTAATCTTACATTAAAGAGATAAAGAAAGCACTAATAACACAGTCACTTGGTCTCCTGAAGCCCTGTATTTTTAGGTAGGAATTGTAAAAGGGCAATTGTTAATGCACTCTTGACAATGGTATTTTAAATAACAGAAATGTTACAAAACATGTGTACTAAATAACTCATTCACATCTTGTAAACAAATGGCTAAAATATAAAATGCAGTGAAATTTGTTATGCAATAAGAATAAAAGCACCTTTTGTGACATAATTCATTTTCTCACAGTTAAAAAAAAATTGAAGCTGGAGTGATTTAAATGAACACTCTTCTCAAAGGTTAAATAAATTGTAATGCCATAGAACTACTGGTCTTTGGAATGTTTAAAGGTCAGTTCCATACTTTTTTCATAAAGTTTAAGCTTATTTTATTATTTACTAAACTGGAATTTTTCTCAGCTGAGAAAGTTTTGAAAGGTCCAGCTTAAAGCAACGCTGTTGGAAGGATACTGCTAGGTTGAACAGTAAGGATTGCTCAGAGGCATTGTCCCTTCAGCCACCAATCTAGCAGCATCAGCACAAACTGCCACATACATACAGCACAGCATCACAACAGGAGTAAATATTAGCTTCCATCTCAGTAAAGGTGTGCCAAAAATGTTTCACCAGAGCTAACACACATCGACCTCAGGTGTTTCCCACCCACAGCAACTAAGAACAATCTCAGTTAAATTTTTTTGAAATAAGGACAAAATCACATGGTGAATATTTGTGCCACCTTTTATCACCAAAGTATCCACACACAGATAGATTTTAGAAGATTATGGGTCAGAATTAATCTTTTTTGACTGATGACATTAATCTACAAATGCTGACCTACAAATCCATGGTAACCTGAGAAATTCCTTCTGTGAATATGAGCCAGGACCCTATAGAGAAGGGTCAAGTGAACTAGCACCATCAGATAAGTTAATACAATTGAGAATTTACATATTTGAAAGTAATATGCCTTGATTTCAAACCAATTACTTGAAATGTTATTTTAGATTGTGCTAAAGTAGAATTCTAGGTTCAATGTCGTCTCTTGGACCTCACCATCTCTTTCTTTAATAATTAGACAATTCTTTGTATCACTTATGCAGGGCTTTGCTTCTCTGGCTGTCTATAAACAAAATAAATAAACCAGGAGCAATTCTTGTTCAGGCTGAACTATTTATTGATGGGTAACAGAGAGATTAATTCAAATACTTTGCCCTTTTTTTTTTAGGGTGGAATTAGTATTTGGTCAAAGTATTGTAATGAATGAGATCTCCATTATCACTACTGAAGCACGAATCATCAGAGTTTTGTGGTATCATCACACTCCTTTCCACTTCCTTTTCTAACACATATGTCATATATATTAAAAAACCTTCTAATTGATTTGTGCCTGCAGTGGTTAGCTATATGGAAGTATGATCTAATAAATTCTTGTTCTATAACAGACTAAAGAGAGGTCTATTCAGCAATGATTATTAACTAAAATGATAATAATTATGTCCCTGCCTCTTGCCTACACTCTGTTCTTAAAAGTTTAAATGCTGAAGGAAAACAAAATGTATGCATTAACACCATCTTCTCTTTTCAGCTCCCAAATTAAGTAATTTTATTTATTTTTCCTTCCCATTCTCTTCCTGAGGCATGGAAAAATGAGGAAAGTAAGTTAAAAATGTTTTAGGGAACACATTGGGATGTTTTTCTTCTGGTGTTAATAAACATATTCAATTATGCACATTGCAATTCATATTTAAACTATTTTTTTAATTACTGTTGCTATTATTTATATTAAAAATCCATTAATTCATGTTCTTGTCTTTGTCATGTCTTGCATTGAAGAAAAAAAAATTAAAAATCCTAGAAAGCATTTGGTAAGGGACAGACTGCAGTGAGTATATGCATTTAGGCACTTAGTTCAATCACAACTAAGTCTGTAATTCAATAGTTGTTCTGTGAGAAAAATAGAAGGATTTTTGTAAATCTAAAACACTATTTAATTTGAATGCCGTGGCAGTGGTTTCCATCTAAGTACAGTTGTTATATTTTGTACTGTCTATAATCTCTCCTTTCATTTTTACCTCTCTTTTTCAATTCTTTGGTAGATATATGGCTTAGTGAGGTTTTACCCTGGTTACTGAGATACCTTCAGCTTAAAACCTCTCAAGAAACTGGAAGAACCAAGTATCTGCTCAATGTTTTAATGCTATCACTTAACAGTTAATTCAATGGTTGAAAATGCTGAATTTTGGAGCTTCTTTGATAACAGGTGAAGTCTAATGGGTTTTGTTGCTGTTTTATGACCCAATCACTGTAATAGCAGAAGGTAATTATAGTAGAAAATGTACAGCTTATTGGTATGTCTTATGGCTTACACATAAAACTATACATAATCCTACAATAGTATCCTATTGCATATATATACATAAATTTATATATATATAAATTTATACTGTTCTTATCCTAATATCTTACACAAATAATATAACTACAAACTAACAAACAGTATAAATAAAATAAATGTATCGAACACATTACTGTACAAACTGTCCTGATGATAAAATCCAAATGTACATAAACAAACTGAAATAAATTTTCACACAAAGAGAAATTTGATCAAATGCTGGTCACTATATGAACAAGTTACTTAGGTGGTGCAACAAGTGATGACCATTGTATCGCCCATCTGCCCTCAATATAAAAAAGATTGACTAAAAGTAGAAATCTAAAACCATGAGAATATTTTAGGAATTTGTCAAGATTTTTCTGATAAGGACAACTCCTAAAAATCTTAAGATCAGTCTTAAGAGAGGAAGGGATTTTGGATTTGTATCCTCTTGCTAAACTCAGGGAGGTGAAAAAGCACCTTGCTATTTCATCCCATTAAATTTCATGAGTATGATATTTCCGTGTTATTGTCATAACCTGATGACTCAAGTAAGAAAATAAATATATATTAAATTGTAGGCTTTATACTACTATAAAACTTATATTTGAGCAACTCTCAAAAAAAATTTCAGTACCATCCACAATCATCTCAAAAAAACAGCGGAACTACTTCATAGTGTTTGTTATACAAGTAGCTGTAAACAATACAACATGTAAACTCAGACTAAACCAGTAGCACCTAATCACTAATGAATCAGGGGCCCAGGCCTGTCTTAGAGTTATGCTATTGTTCTGTATGACATACATATTTGTATGCAGAAATCCCTTCCTTTTTTTATTCTTTTTTCTTTTTTTTTAATGGCCAAACCATTTTTAGCGATCCCAGTTTAGAGGGGGAAAGGAAGAAAATGGTGGGGGGAACAAATATTAGTAAGAATTCTTGTGTCCAACCAAAATAATACAATTATCTCATTTGAACTTAATCACCTAGGAATGAGATGAAAAACACTGCTTTCTAAAAGAAATGTAACAAATTAAACATTGACCATATCTGTGCAATTAAAATTAGTATTATCAGCACAGAAGTGATGCTTAACTCAAAGGTGTTGATTAATTAACCGGTCAATAACCAGCCTTGTCCCTCCTCAGCTGATGCTGAACACAACGCTAGATTTCTGTCCTGCTTTCTCAGAATCAAAATAAAATTATAGTAATTTTAGGGGGCAGTGGGGAGGATAAACTTCTACAACCACTGTAATCCTCTCTGTCCTTTACCTACCCACTCAGTGGGCTCAGGCTTCTAATACACCCTTGAGTAATTTCACTCCCCCTGTAATTTTACCGAGCCGAAGCATTTGACCCTTTGTGAGTCATTTCCATCTACTTCATAAATCCTTATGCATTGAAAAGACATCCCTCAGCTTCTTTGCATGTTAATATTAAGCCTTGAGCTGAATGGAAATGTGTTCTTCCAAGTACTGTCACAGCTGCATCTCTTTAAATTTAAGCAGGTAGACTTTCTCTTCTGGACTACCATATTGGTTAATGGCTTCTGAGTCTTTTCAGAGGTTTGGTTTTTTTTTTTTTTGTTTTGTTTTGTTTTTTTTTAATCTACAGCTTCTCTATTACTGTTGTTATGCCAAATCTTTCTATTGCCAGTTACAGTATCAAAATATCTCAGAGAACAAAATCATGAATTGAGCCAAATTCAAGCAGGCATTTCAGTAATACATTCAAATTTGTTTAATATCTTCAGCCTTCTTCCTAATCCTTAAGTTTAATTAAAGCCATTGCATTCCATTTACAATGATATACTTAAAAATTTATTCTTCTGGAATAAAAATTAATGAGTCCGAAACCCAGTCTCTAAGTCTTTGGAGGATTTGGATATATACAAATATTCAAATTAATAGATGGTTTTATAAACACATTTATGGTGGGAATGCAAGGAGCTGATACAGAGAAATATATTTCAGTATAAATATTAGCAAAATCAGACCTACTACACACTTGTATCATTTACAGGTTTAATATGAACTTTAGTAGAGGTGGGAGAGTTCAAAAACTGTTGAACTAGGAGAGACAACAAAATCTTGAGTTTCTTATTAGGTTTCTCATCTGACCCTTTCTCAGCTTCCATTAAAATACTTATCACTGATCAATATTCAGGTGCTTTTTCCCCCGCTTAGTCTTCAAAATAGTCCATTTTCATGTTCACTTAGCATGGTCTTTCAAGAATACACTAAGGTTCCTGATCCTCATTTTTCAGCAGATGCAGATTCAATAGGGAAATCAAAACTTTCACATTATCCTAAAAACTAAGATGGAAATGGCAAAAGTGAATCAAAAAGCTTGCTCCATGGAGTTCTGTGAAGCAAACCCTGAAAACTTACTTATTGCAGATAAAAACCAGGCATTTAGACACAGAGTTGAAAACTTACAAACTCAAAATATTAAAGAAAAACTGACACTGTAAAAACTTGGACTGTTACTGTATATAGGAAAAGAAGGGTATTCAGCAAATGCACTTTGCAAGGAAGGTCCTTAGCTGCAATCCTGATGTGCATGGTACTTCCATGTCAGTCTTCCAACTGCTCACAGTTTTCTTTCTCAGTAATGTTGCCAGAGATTAAGGCATTCACTTAGAAGTGGAGCCAAGCTGCTTAGAGCTCAGGTCTTTATGGGCTGTGAACAAGCCTGCAAGAAGCAAAGCTCCAAGTTGCCACATCATCACTGTGACTCATGCCAGCTGTCAAGTGTCTTTCCTACTTGTTTGGGAGCTCCAGCTTAAGATAACCTGTTTCACTTGGAATATGAACAAATTGGAGGTATTTATAAAGTGAATTATTGGCCAGGGCTGAGAAGTGACAATTAAGAGCGATGCCTCCAAGCAGAATCTGACATTTGCCACCTCTCACCTAAAACCAATATATGCTGTTCGAGCGCTTTTCAGTACTGCTCCGCTGAGAGTCAGAGAGGTTGACAGGGGAACAAGGAAAAACTTTCACACAGGCAGGTGCCAGATTCACTGGGGACCTGGTGCTCTCAGCTGAGACTTGTGACTGGCAGCACGAAGAGTTTCTCCTTGCTCAAAGGCATTTCTCTCTACACTAGAATGTAACAGCCTCTGTGGAGAGCGAGTTGGTGACTTGCTACTCGTGCTGATGCTTGCCTGTGCTTTAAGCAAGAAAGATGCAATGAGAATCCAAAGCAGGACTCTGTTTAGCATCACACATGAGTTATAGATGTTTCTGGAAAGGATAACCCTGTTCCAGAGAGAAATAGGACTCACAGTTTAAGAAACTAGTCATGGAACTTGAACAATCCCTAGTTACTATTTAGTGTTTCAGAAACTCACTGCTGCTCAGCCTGAACTAAATGGCTTGGAGAACACAAAAAAGCCCAGGTTCTCCAGCTGGAAATCAGATTCTCCTGACTGGTACAGTATACTATCTCCAGAGCACACTTGACATGCAAATTGGGCAAGGTTCTTGACACAAATGAAGGTGCAGATGCTCTGCAATGAAGCCTGCTGTACTACCTGCCACTGATCAATTTTTGTATAGGATCTTAATGATTGGGCAACAAGATATTCCATGGTTAAAAGTCCAAAACCATCTAATGCCTCTCTCAGTCTTTCCTCTCACCCTTGAGCTGTACTTAACAGGCTTACAGGCATTTTCCATTCTAGGTCTTCAGAGAAGACTTAGTGTCATTCTGCACACTTACTGAGTTTGTGTCAAAACAGAACAAAGAATGAAAAAAACCAAAAAGTAATATCCTGGAAAGAGGGGGATTACAATGATTGGTAAGAGGCTGTAATAGGGGGATTGTTTACTCACCTGGAGCTGAGAGCTGCAAGTTATGGTTCCTTCTTCCAGGTTTATTTAATAATTTATTTTTACCCAGCCCATGTAAAAAGAAAAGTTTAAAAGGATTGAGGAGCAAACATGGAAATTGGCTCTGTTTATATCACCAGGTAAATTAACTGCAAGTTGTTGTACCTCATTCTTATTATCCAGATCTTTTACGATATAAAGATGATTTTTAAGACATTTCAGAATAACTGCTTTGGAATAACATGATTTTTAATGTAGAGTAACTACTGTCTATTTGATTAGCAATTTGTTACTTATTATTTTACAGACTGCTAACAATTTATGTACACATATATTCCACACATCAAAAGGGAAAAAAGAGAGATGAACACACCTTTTCATAAAGAAAGGTAAAAATACTGACTTCTAATTTCAGAATTTTAATATGCACACTTGTTACCTAGCTGAAGGCAGATAAGACCTTAGCTCATAGCACACCACAGGCTTGTCAGCCAGGCATCACTAATGACCAAAGTCTTTCACTTGTTCTCTTCCCTTGCATTACCTGTCCAGGAAAGGGGCAGTGTGTGTTTGTACACTGTGCTGTAAAACTGCTTTTTGGGACCCAGCATTCTGGCTGTAATATATTCAGTCATAAAGTTGCAGTAGAAGTTTTGGCATTGATTGACCTTCCACAACTCAGAACATAGATTGTTCCTCTGCTGGGTCATTTGTGATGACCATTTAGCTGGTAAGATACTAAATCATTTAAAACAATGAAATCCCTAAAATCCTTGTGTTGAGATAGCCAGTGTGTTTTCTTAAACTTAATTTTTATACTAATTATTAAAATATCATTGAAAGTAAAATACTGAATTTTATACATTCTTTTTACAAAAACTCTAAGTTTATGAGTTGTTATTTTGAATTTAACAGGATCATTTATTTTCAAATATTTTTTTTTCTTGTCAATAGGAAAGGAAGCTTTTACCAGATCACTTTGCCCAGCCTCTTCCTCCCTACAATTGTGAAAGTTCATGAACTGTGGGAGAAAAACAAAAACAACAAACACCACCCTACCTCTTTGTGCAGCTTCTGTCAATCATTTCAAATCCATTTTCTTGCACTTCTCCCATGGCTGTCCCATTCATTTTCTCCCTATGAAACAAGGGCCCTTCCCCCCCCCCCTTAGCATGTACTACAGACTGATTATCTTTGTCCACAATATAGGATTTCATGCTGTTAGAGGTCATGAATTACATATTGAATTTATGCTCACTCAATAAAGGTTATTTTCTCACTGCTCCTTTAAATCTTTAAAAAGCACCTTTGATCATAAAATTCTCTTTGATCAACCAGAGCAAAGTCTTCAGAGGTGTGTTAAATTGTTCACATTGTGTAAAATCCCTACTTTACAGAGAGTGTCTCTCTTCTGCTCTTTAATAGCATTATTACCAGTGAACTCTCTTGTTGATTTATTATTTATCAGCAGAACAGTCACCTTAATCATTACTATTTCCTCTAATACAGAAAGTAGCTCTTTTAGCTCTCCTTTACACCTAATGCATTACTGAGAATTCTGCACTGCATTGTATTGAAATCTTTAGTCCCCATGACTGGCTTCTCTATCTCACAGTATGTGTTCTTAGACAGTATATGTTATATTGGCAAGGTCCTACAGTCTATGTTATATTAGCAGGGTTTTCTATCAACCTTGTGTTCTCTTGGACTGGCATTTAGGTCCTAAACTACAGGACTACAAGGTTCTGATTAAAATATGTTTTTTAATTTGCTAAGTAGAAAAAAAAAAACATATGCAAAATGGTAAAGAAAATTTACAATCTTGAACAAGAGATTTAAAAGTTTTATATAGAATTAATTACAGTTTAAATTTTAGCTATATTCTTTTTCATCTATTTTATTACCAGTTCTGCTAGAGATAACATTCTCCCTGAGGACTTACTAATTTATAACACATAGAAATACAAATATTATTAGGTTTTGTATTTATCAATCATCCTCCTTCTAAAAGTTTTGGTAATTTTGAATTACCAAATTCAATGCTAAATACAATTTCTCCTGGGGAAAATTAAGTCATCAGTCTAATTATCAAAGACATAACTAGAAGATCCAGTGGGGTTTCTTCCTTTCCCTTCCCTGGCCTTTTCCAGGCCAAACCCCTTGTATTTCCTATAGAAAGGACATTCTATAAAGTAACTTAAAGTACAATGAATCATGCACTGAAACTTTCTATTATTTAGGTCAACAGTCGGATGCATCTATAACTTTTTCACTACATGCTTAGAAGTGGAATTCTGCAGTGATGTTTGGGTCTGTTAGTTAAGTTTTTATCAATCCTTCCCCCTGCAGTGCTGTTCTCCTTAATACAGCTTCCTTAAATGACATCCTTAGGCAAGTAAGAGTCTCCCTTAATGCCTGGAAATTGTAAGCATTGACTGCTTGATGTGAAACTTAATGATTTATAATCTAGTTTTAAACTCACTGCAATGGATGACTTCAAAGAAGTGAACACAGTATGTGGGTATCTAATTCAAAGGTATTTCATAGAATAATGTATTTCCTGAAAATGTATAAAGCATGGCTTTGCTCTTTATAGTAGGAGTTTATAAATTCACATCTTTTATTTTAAAATCATCTAGTAACCAGTGGCAAACTCAGCAACACAAACAGAATCTCATCAAACCCAGCTTCCTGACAGTGCTTTATGAAGTTTCCAATTTAAAATGAAACAAAACCAAACACTCTAAGTCCATGATACACAATATACATACCACAGATAACTAAAACTGCTTATGAATATACTAGCCTCTTTTTTTTTTTATACTTATTGACACTGTATGCATTGGCTATTTTTTTTTTTTAATTCCAGTCTTTCAGAAGTAAGGTGTTATCTGTACACCTTTATGTATGGTGTATACTTTATCTTTGCATGGAGAGAAAGCAAGTCTTTCATCTGATATCAGTTTAGAAGATATCATTTTTAGCTGATACAGCTTAAGCTGAAGTGGAAAACTTGCCACTCATATATGGTCAACAGTTTCATGACACAGAAAAATAATTTAATCTTTGCAATTCAAGATTAGTTTGTACATAAATTAGGTTAAAAATAAGTAGAGAGTGAAGAACCTAGTAGCAACTTCAGAAATATAATTTCCTTCAGTTTTCTCATAGAATCATCACAAGTAGTTGGAAAGGACCTTCAGGATCATCGAGTCCAACCACAGCCTAACCCTGCCTAGTTCACCTGTAGACAATTTCCTCAAGCACAATGTCTACATGCCTTTTATATATCTCCAAGGATGGTGACTCCATCACTTCTCTGAGCAGCCTGTTCCTATGCTTGACTACCCGTTTCATTAAAGAAATTCTTCCTGATATCTAACTTAAATCTCCCCTCGTGCAACTTGAAACCATTTCCTCTCATCCTATCGCTTGCCACCCCAGAGAAGAGACCAACCTCCACCTCTCTACACCCTCCTTGCAGGTAGTTGTATGAACAATCAACCTGTAACATCCATCATTTATTTCACACTGACGTATGAACAGTTTATACTACATGTGCACTCAGAAAGTCCAGGTGGAACTGTGCTGGACATCTATGCTGAGGAAATGCCAAAATCAGACACTGCCAAAGAAGAAAATTATCCTGTTTCTATTTTTTCTAAGGATTCAAGAAGCTTATGTGATATTGTAAATAATCTAAAAAAACTATGAACCTTCACCTCTACCAAAACATTTTTTAGATAATTATGTATAAATCTTTCTAGTTTTATTTCTGCCTATGATTGTTATTCATGTTCCTTTTCCCTGATTTTTACTTCTTTCATTTTGGGGTATGGCACTTTAAATTCTGTAATCACTTGTTTGATTTAGTTGCAATCCTGTTATTTAAAACAAAATTTACTATCCCTCCTTTAAATGAACTCATTAAGTTTTCATTCTTCATGTATTTTTTTCAATCACTATTCTTTACAAGCACTTTACAATCTTGCCCTTAAAATGTTTATGTAGCAATATAATACAGAAACATAATATTAGATTTCCTTATTAGAATCAGGTTCTCAGTAAGGTTCCCTTATTAGGAACTGAGTTCTTCAACTGCTGGAAAGAAAACTAGACTGCATGAGGCTCCAGATACACTTATCTGTGGTGTAGGTGGGAACAGGAAGAACAATGTTATGACCTGAATTAATGAGACTCAGGAGATACAGGTCAATAGAAACGTGCAGCAGAGACATCATGACACATCTTGTCTCCAGATTTACACTCAGAAAATCTTGTACATACCCTGGAAAGTTGCTCTCTTCCATGTAAGCAGTGCTGATTTATGGTTGGGTCACATCTGGATCACTAGCATCTCCATTGTGAACCATCAAGAAAAGCACAGGAAGGTTAACTGTCCTTTTAAAGTGACCATATTCATTTCCCTGCCCAGCTTGCAGCACCTCTGGAACACAACCTGCAAATTCCCAAACAGTTGTGCAGTTGCTCAAAGGGGTCAATGTAACAAGAATTTTTGTTATACATGTACCACATCTCCTAGGCTACTTTCTAAATTAATTACTCTTATCTGTTCAGCCATTTTCTTTTTCCTGAATTAAGCCTTCAAAAGGCAACTTCAGTTCCTACAGGTACACTGCTGATAAAAGTAATCTCTCCTAACTCTTCTCCCCAGACCTTTTTAATTATATGACCATGTCCCTTTATATAGTATATTCTATGATCCCTCTAAATGCACAAAGTAAAATGGATTTTTTTATTCTATTTTTCTTCTATGAAGATAGCTTATATTCACTCATTTAAGAAATAGGTACCCAGAGTTGTGATTTCTTTATTATCTTCTGTAACATGCAAACACTCACACAGAGAGAAAAGTCCAAATCCCTAGAAAACCTAGATTTTTTTTTCCTATTTAGAATGGTAAAAGAAGTCTTGTAAAACAGCATATGAAATGGTAATGTGGATTATAATTTTAACATGTGTCCAGTTTACTGGGGTGCCTTAGACACCGTGAAAGTCCTTTTATAAAAGAAAAATTAAATTGAGATAAAAGTTTGAATTGAGATGTTTACAACCACCGGGAGAAGTTTCAGCTTGTACAGAGAATTGCAAATGAAACTCAATGCCAAATCATTCTCAAGACCAAAAAGACAAACCTGTCTTTCTTTTCTCTTTGGAGTTCCACTGGTCAGGATCAGTTTTAATTTCCACAGGAACCTCGACAGTTGCCCTTGAGGCAAAGACTGTCAAAAGGTATGCACTGGCTCAGTTCAAGCCTCAAATACTTCTGCTTTCTGGACAGCGCTGCCTTTTACAATTTTTCTCAAGGTAGAAAAGTGTGCTGCTTTAGACTGTTTCAGTCTTCCCCAGAGGACTTTCTGCAGGACTTTCCTATAATCAGATTTATGTCAGTATAGGGAAATTACAGAAGGAATATGAAACATCTTATAGCAAGAGATGTTCCCAAATTAACAATAAATATTTCAATTAAAGATTAGACATGTCATGAAACCACTCAACCAGCACCTTAATAGATTATTACATGGCCTAAATAGAAATGGTTATGGTTTATAGTTATTATCTATGACCTATTTTGCAACTGCTAAGGCAAACTTAATGTCTGGCTACCAATCCATACTGAAAAACTCTAAAATGCTGAGTGCATACTCTCAGCACATTTTTCAGACAGAACTTGCATTGACATCACTTGGAAATCAGATATAAATCTAGGTCAAGGAGCTAAAATGCATAACAGAAATCAATGAGAAATTATCCTCTAACTGTAGATTTTAAGTGTTCCCATTACAGCAGTATCAAACCATTTCAAGAGCCATCACAGAATGGTAGAATGCTTAAAAGTACCAAGACTAGAAGGACTAGCTTGACAATCCTTGCTTTTAGCCCCTGTGACAACTGCAGCATCACTCACCTTGCCAGCTACCCTCACTCTTCAGGACATCCTTCTGACAGCACAACTGATGCTGTAGTCACATAGACATCTACAGTAGAAGTACCCACACACACATGTATTTTCTACTTATATATATAAGCAGTTTGAATCCTACAAATTACAGAGTTAAACCTGTGGCCAGAGGGCAGTTCTACTGATGTAACTTCAGAAGTGGGAGGGATGCACAAAAAGAAGTGGTGGAAGATGCCAGGGTGAGCTACTGTTTAAAAACTACATAAGAATCAGGTGGAGAAGAAAAAAAAAACAAAACCACACCCCAAAACTGACATCCCCTAAATAGCTGATTAATTTCCAATTACTGAACTTTTAGATTTGTTACATGCTTATAGTGCCTAACTTAAGAAAGTTAGATTGAAATCAGTATATGTGCAAGAAATTGTTCTGTCCTATCAAATAGACATTTTCCAGCAAAAAGCAGTATCATCAATTAGCAAATTTAGTCTTTATCTGCAGGTGAACATTCTGTTTTGAGCCTTTTCTGTCTTTCATGTTACATAATCAGAATATTCAGATTAAATAATTTTCTCCAAAACTACCTTATACACGAACCTACAGTTGAAACCAAGTAGTATATAGGCGGCTTCTTATGTGTGCTTATAACTGAAATTCAGCTTCACAAAACACAGCAAAGTCATTTCTCTCTGGATTAAAAGATTAGGAAGATTAATTCAAAAGCCTTGCAGCAGCACTGATGAGGTTCCATAACAACATTTGAAGAACTTAGCGTAGAACAACACAAGAAAACTCTTCCTTATCCCTTTTCAATATAACTAAAATGGTATGTCAGACAGGTGCTGAGAAACTCTAACCATAAAACTGACATAAAGGTAAAACTTTAACAACAACAACAAAAAAGCACATCTTTTTCTTGACAAGTTAATATTTTTAAACAAAGTAAATTACACAAATTTCTACATTATTATAAATATAACAATGTGAAAATAGCTAAGGAGATATTTTGGGACTTATCTATATGTTTTAAGAATTTCATTCATTGAAGTGTACTTTATGAAAAAAATACTAATGTAGCTATATAAGAGAAGCTGTACATAATAAAAGGCTAACAACCTTCAGGGCATCCATTCACCATAAAACTAATTTCACACTTAGTCTATTATGTAATGTGCTATGAAAATATTCTTTGCTTCAAGTTTTCTTTATATAAGTTTGGACCAGAGAAAAGTTGTGTTGAACGTTGAAGTTATCTGGAATTGGGAACTATAGGTGTACTTCATGATATGTGTTAAGCTAAAACTTTCTGTACAAGTAAGTCTTTTTTCTCAAATATCCCCAACCCCCTTTTCTTTTCACAAAACCTAAAACTATACATAACAGAAACTAACTCTATTTGGAGACAAAAAAAAAGGAGAGTATTTTCTGTCTTTTTAGCCAGAACTTACTATATTTTAACAATCCTAACATACAATACAACAATATACACAGAATCATTACTGAATATAAATGTTTCTGGTGATTAATACACCATAATTCTGGAGTTATATTGCTATCAGGTTTTACAAAGGATAATTGCTTGACAACAATCCCTATTCAGCAAGTTATCAACAACAGTCATTGTTGTAGATGCTGCTGCATCTGTGCATGTCCTCTTTGAAGGTCATATCAAAATTACAAAGAAGTAGCTGAAAGAAAGTCAGAATTCTTACATGAAAAAATCCCCACTCTATGAGAAGCATCACATGAACAAAATTCAACAAAGAAATCTCTGCCTGAGAACTGCAATTTTAAGCAAGGGCAAAGAATAAGCTCTCCTCAGCAAAGTCTATAGAAAACGCAAGATAATCATACAATATGCTTGAGATAGATTTTTATCACTGTAACTCTTCCCACAGTAGACTTTTAGAGAGGAGTATAAGTAGGAGGGATATATTGCAACAGTAACATTTATCAAAATCAATTCCAAAGTTTTCTTGGCCCTGCTGACCTTCAGTGTAGCTTTGTGCTGTTACTAGAGAGAAGAGGACCAGGAATTCACAAGCAGATGATAATGATTAGAGGACACAGCAAAAAGGATGCCTTCACCTCTGATTTGTCAGTCACACTGGGAGCCCTCCAAGAAAATTAAAGTTTCTGACTTCATGAACAGAAGATTTTTTGTGATGTCACCAGAGTACAATGAAGAGTAATCCTATACCTGCCTGTAGTTTGGCCATCTGAAATTTGTGTGAACTGGTCTGAAACTTCAAAACACTTACTTAGGCAGTAAAAAAAAACCCAAAACAAAACAAAAACAAAGCATTAGATGTAGCCAAGTCCAAAAAAATTCACACAGAAAAATCTATGAGGGCACACTAAGTACATTTCTTGTACATTGGACATCTAAGCATTTATAGTGTTAAATTAAATTAGAGGTAAGCACATGAAGTGATACAAAATATTTTGTAAAATCAAAAAGAAAGACAATTTGGCATAACTTGTTGACAATTAGTGAAAGATGCAATAAAGTCTATGTTAATCTCATCAATCACAACCGAATCACTAACTTGTTTCTGTTAATCACTAACCAACTCTAAAATTCTCAGGTTCTGACTAGCATTTTCACACCCAATTATTTCAATCTCTCCATCAGAAATTTCTTAAAACCATCATCATTAACTGTTGCAAAGCATAGAAATCAGATCTTTGACTTTATACTCAAAATACAAAGTCTGGTTATTGTTGTTGGTTTACATGTTGACCTTTGAATAACAGTTATTATAAATATGTCTGGCTTAATTTTACATACTTTCATTGTGGATTTTTCGGTATCATATTTAAAATTTCAGAAGAGAAGATGAAATAATGTTATTTCAGTGATGACATTTCACATATCACATCAGGTCACATTATCTATGTGTGCTGAAAAAAATTTCATGCATACAAGACCCACAGTCTTGTCTCTTTCACCACTGTGTGTTTTTGCTTTTGTGTTTTGTGTGGTTTTCCATCTTTTTAACACTGAATTTATTACCTTGTGCAGCACTTCACACAAAGTGCTTTAATATGAGTCTTTCTTACTCTCACAGTTGTTTCTAAAGATGGTTTACCAGTTCAGGTATACTAGTCCAGAGTAGAAACAGGTGGTATCTCAGAAGTAATGACAACTCTCTTTCTATAGTGAGATTAAAAGGCAGTATGACACTAAATTTATCAAATTTTTATCTTTAGGTGAAAGGCAAATTTATGAAAAATGTTTTTCTTTCAGCCCACTGTCCTTGACATATTATAGACTATTAATTAAGCAATTCCAGCAGTGCTGCATGAAGCAATTTTTTCCCTCAGAACTTGGAAAGAAAAAAAGGAATTTAGGCTAAATGTTCAATCTAATCCTATAAACTGCCTGACTGCTTGAGTACATACAGAAGTCAGTTGCTCACTCAAGTACCTGACGAGTCACTGGTACAGAATGATTATATGTAAAAGTCCTGAATTCTCAGATTTTTTTACTTTCTTCTAGGCAATGCTGCCACCTTCTTTGAAGTTCAGCCAAAACATTCTTCAACAGTATTCCTGCATTAAAAATAAGCATGGTAAAAGAAAACAACTGTAATCTAAAATAATACTTTTTCTGTAGAAAACATATTTAAGATGCTAAAGATACATTGAGGAAGCATACTTTTACTCCTATGTTCTTTTTCCATTCACTAGTCCTGGAAGTCATTAGAACTTTGTTTGAAGTCCAAGATACTACTACTTAGGATACTGGGATCCTTTGCAACATCATATTAATCTATGTCAAGCAACAACCAGTAATACAGTTACTGAGAGTACTTTTGGAGAATGACTGTTCCATTAGAACAGAAACTATGCTGATGCACAAAACTGTTTTAGCTGCTATTATTTCACACAAACAAAGACAAAAGGGTCAAAGTACCTTTCAACATTTTATACTACTAACAGACATTTAGAAACATCCACCCAAAGTTTTCTTGAACAAATCTTATTTTTGTTATGTTAAAAAATAAATGGGGGGAAAAAGAAAAGTTAAGCTGTTTGTGCAAGAGAAGAGACCAACAGTCACTTGTAACTGAGGAAGATTCCTCACTAATTCAACATTCCAGCTGTTGAATACGGTGGTTTGGAAGATAATAAATGTTATTCAAGAATATAGCTATTTCTTTGCAAGGAAAACAGACTTGCCTGAATTATAGTACTGTAGTCACATATTAGTGCATAAAAAGGAACACCACAACACTCATGCCCTTTCTATAAAGTGTCCAATGTCCCATTTAAACACTACCAGTGATCTGAGCACACTACAGATTGTGAGGGCTTCAGCAGAAGAAACATCTTTGCTGGGACTAGGACTGACCTTTAGGCTAATAAGTCTAGACACAGAAAGGAAACCAAACCAAATCAAAACCAAAATTGGGGCAATGAGTTTTCCACTTCTCTATGTCCTACCTGAGAAAGTTTCATTGAAGAAAATGGATATCTTTGAGAACTGAGCTGTGAGACTCTTTGTGTCCCTGCTCAGACCTTGATGTAAGAGACCAAGAATTGCATAATAGCTGTTTTTCAAAAATCTTTCTTGGCCCACATTCCCATAGCACATTCTGCAGGTTGGTTTTCACAAAAAGCAAATTCCAACTGGGTTTTTGCTGGGTGTTTTGGTATTCTCTGTGTTGTGAACAGGCAGATGTAGATCTTACACACAGAGCATCCTAGTGGGTATTCCAGACACAAAATCAGTTCTTAGATCTCTGTTCTTAAAAGGGTTACAATTATCACTGTAAGACCACAATATTTTGAAGGAAATGGCATTAAGCACTGTGATTTGCTTAGCTAATACAGTACAGAATATCATAAATTAATAGGTAAAACTCAGTCTTATAAAAGTGTACTTACTTTGAAAACACACTAGAGTGTCAGAAAAGATTATTTGAAATACAAAAGGAACATCATCAGTCCTGCTATTTTGTGTAGTTCCTGTTCTCACTATTTTATGAACATCTGCCACTTAATAACACTTTAAAAGCAACAAGACTACTATGATTTCTTTTTTATTATTATTCTGAAAGGTTTAGAGAGGTTTCCTGGATCACTATTTAAAATGAGAGGTTTTATAGTTACTAAATGTTATTAATTTTTCTATCACAAAGTGCAATATAAAATTTAGAGTAGCTTCTTTCTTTACTCAGTAAAATACACAACTAGCTAATGCCCACAAAATAATTTGTTTTCTACTTTTAACTGTAATACCAGAAATCAGAAATCTCAGTAAGTATTAGTGAATCTGTCATTGTGATATTGCTTCTACTGTTGGGACTTTAACTGAAATACTGCCTTAGAATTAAGACCTTCATTAATGAAACAAAATCCAGTAAAAATAGTAGTGGCATGGTAGGCTAGCAAGTACTAAACTTCACAGAAAGTTAAAATCAGAACTGTGAGTGTTCAATTACCAAGAAAGGGTTTATAAATATTAAACCTATTTATTCATATTGGAGCTATACATTTAGAAGATGTTACATTATATTCTTATGCTTCTGTTTATAAAAAAATATATTCCAATTTAATATAAGAAACTTTTCCATACCTATTAGCAGGTGTTATAACAGCCAGCTGGAATCCATACAATTTAATTTTCATTTTCTCTTTCTGCATCTGTCTTTTTATGTTTCAGCATTTTCCTTTTTATGTGTTTTTTAATGTTATATCTTATCATTTGAGAACTTTTTCTTTTACTTTATCCATTATATTCAACATAATTGGTCATAGACCAGGCAAAATTTGCACGTACCTGAAACTGCTGTGTCTGCTTTTCAGAGTACAAAGAAAACATTATTTTTCAAGCAACAATTTCATACAACACTAATGTTCTCCAGTGACCAATTAATTATAAGGTTGATTCTGCTAATACACACTTTGCTGAAGAGTGACTTGAATAGCTATTTTAATTGTAATTACTCCTACTTAATAAAATGCAATAGCAGCAAACACAACTCAAGAGCTTAGAGAGCAGCACATGGTGAAGGACCTGCTGTTATGTGAAGAAGAAATTACCTTCTCCTTACAGTCAGGTCCAACCAAGACAACTTGCTAATAGATACAACACTACCATTCTTCATTGACAGCTGGTAACACACCACACTTTCTGAAGTAATGGAAGAAATGCACCTGTTGCATAATGAGTAAAATAGAAGCTGCCACTTACGTCAGTAAAGTGTGAAATGGTTTTTCCAGGCTACAGGGAAAGTCCTAGAGCAGCAGTCATCAGGCCACTTACAAAGATGTCTTCCACACAGGAGCACCAGTATGTGTGAGAAAGGCATTGGAACAGCTAAGTCCTTAGAGAACAGTGATGTGTTTTTTACAACCCCACCCTTCAAACTCAAAGATAATGGAAATCTTAGCAATTAAAACAATATTAGGTGTTGCAAAGGGAAGAAAAAAAAAAACAAAAAAAAAAGAGCCTGTAAAAGGTATCTAGAATTGCAGAGACTGTAGCAAGGTTGCTGTATGCAAAAATGAAGTCCCAGATTCTACAAGTTTAAGATGGAACCAAAGAAGAAAAACAACAAAAAACCAGACCATGCATAACTAGGCAGACAGGCCTTTCAGGCTTTTTTTAGGCTGTGAGTGTTGCCTTGAGGAGTACATATTTCTTCAGTATTTCTGATGGAGCTACCCCAGTATCCCAGATTTTTTTTTAATTTTTTCCACTTGCCATGCAGATTAAGCAACCAGGATCCAGCTGTAAAACTAACAAGCTGTATTGGGTATACATGGCAAGGTTTTAGCAGCAGAGAGGCTACAGGAGTCTTCAGGAGATTTTTTTGTGCATATGTCTCTTTTTCCCTGCAGTACCTGCTGCAGAAAACGGTAGGAACTCACCAAGGCATAGTAGCTCCATATTCTGCTGATGCGGGGAAGGTACAGACGTTGTACACAACAGTCAGTAGTTACCTAGAGATAAGGCAAATATCTGTCTGCAAGTAATAGAATCATAGAATCATAGAATGATTAGAGTTGGAAGGGACTCCTAGAGGTCATCTAGTCCAACCCCCCTGCAAGAAGCAGGGACACCCCCAACTAGATCAGGTTGCTCAGGGCCTCATCCAACCTGGCCTTGAACGTCTCCAGGGATCCAGGGGCATCCACCACCTCCCTGGGCAACCTGTTCCAGTGCTCCACCACTCTCACAGGAAAGAACTTTTTCCTAATATCCAATCTAAATCTCCCTCCCTCTATTTTGAAACCATCACCCCTTGTCCTGTCACAACAGGCCCTACTGAACAGCCTCTCCCCATCTTTCTTGTAGGCACCCTTGAGGTACTGGCAGAGCGCTAGAAGGTCTCCCCGGAGCCTCCTCTTCTCCAGGCTGAACAGCCCCAACTCTCTCAGCCTGTCCTTGTAGGAAAGGTGCTCCAGCCCCTTTATCATCTTTGTGACCCTCCTCTGGACCCTCTCCAACTGGTCCATGTCCTTCTGATGTTGGGGGTTCCAGAACTGGACACGGTACTCCAGGTGAGGTCTGTTATCGACAGTTGTAAATAAAAGTCACGTAAAGGGAAAGTAGAGTCCTGATATTTTCCCAGCTACTTATGTGTTCTGAGTTATGAAGTATATTGTGTAACGATGGTTAAAATTAATGTGGTTTTATTTTGGCTTGTATGCTTTCTTGTTTACTTAATACTTAAGGCTTCCAAGCTTTTAGTCATTTGGAATAAAATGTTTAAAAGATTTTGTTTCAGTCTTGCTTTCTCCTTTCTTTTAATCTAATTGATGCTATAGTATCACCAGCAGAGAAAATAAACAATGTGCTTTAGATTTTTTTTCTAAAAGCTCTTTGTATTCATCTACAGTTTTTTTTTCTTTTGGCATTGAAGCTTTAAGGACATGTTTTGTCTTCATTGTTTTCCAGTAAATATTTCAATATCTCCAGCATAGCTATTAGGTTTTGTTCACATGAATTGCTAATGGTTGACTGTTGTCTTTCAAGACTTTCCAAAGCAACCCAAATTGGCCTTGGGGTGTATTATGATCAAAGTAATGGTAAGCCTGAGAAAGAAATGCATGTAGGGGGAATATTAAAACAACATCAGAGCTTTGACCAAATCCCTTTAGGGCAGCACGCCTTAACTCACAGCTATTGAGCAAGCACAGATGTAGCAAAGCAGATTGTTAGAGACAAGAAAATTTGGAAATTGAAGTTCAAGAAGCTTTGCATATATGGATGATGGCCTGTAAAAGCAAAGCCAATTTAAGCATGTCCCATTGCAAGGGTATCTTTCTACCTTGCTGAGAAGTAGAAAAGACACTAATAAAAAAAAGAAGAAAGGTCACAGAGTGACTCTAATGTGAAGAGCTTCAGGAGAAATCAAGCCTCTGACTATTTCTCACATGCTGGATCATCTGGAAGGAATAGAATGAATAAGTAAGAGGGAAAGGTTAATAATAGGTTTCAAAACCCCACCAAGTGAAAATCAAAAGTCGAGCAAAGTAGACATGAAAAACAGAGATAAAGGCAAACATTCAGTATCTAGTGTAACACTGGTGCATTACTGCAGCTGATTCATGTGAGAAAATACCAACCTCATTGCTATCTAAAATACTGCACGTTCACTATAGGGTTGTTTTATCATTCAAACCACTATGAACATACAGAAACAAAGCATGTCTGTGGACATTTGAAGTCAAAGAAAAGGATGATTCATTGGTAGTATTGCATTAATCTGTGCTCGATAACATAATGTGCCATGATCACATAATGAGAGAGTATTTAGAAGTGGCACAGGGAAAAGGGCAGAATACAACAGGCTGATACAAACTTAAATGAGGAGAAAATTCTCTGCTGGCAGAAATTGGCACTGTGCCTGGTACATCAGTGAAGCTGAATCAATCTATAGAGAACTTGATCTTGAACAACCCAATTTTAATTCTGCTAAATAGACTATGGGGCTTGACAGCCTTCTACACATTCTATTAATAAATGTAAAAAATATAATCTGGAATAAACAGAGCAAGCTATGTCACTACAGTCAAAATACTGTAGAAATCTAAAAAATAAATTTAAAAGGTATTGTTTTCAATTTTAACACAATAAATATACACAAAGATCCACCAGAAAACGGCAGTGCCTTAGGCTTAGGTGATATTTGGGGTTCTGAATGTCATAGCAAAGAGTAGAAAATTCACTGATTTAAAAAAAATAATAATAATTCACAGCTTTTAAACTTAGTGAAACATCAATTTCAGTTTTAGGAAACTGAATAAAAAGTTTTTTTCTGAAAAGATTATACTGTATTGTTGGTTTTTTTTTCCAGAAATGAACAAAAAAAAATGTAACTCTGAAAGGCAAAGTTACTATAATATTATCATCTGCTTGAGCAAATTAATTCACAGAAAAGTACTCAAACTATTATTATATCTTGTACCAGCATAACTCTGCCACAATTTTCTTTTATAGCTAATTTAAAATTAATAGAGAAAGAAGACCAAATGAAATCTTTATTCGCAACTGTCTTCCTATTACCAGGTGCCCAAAACTGCCAATTATTTATTTGTAAGAAAAATTCAGTAAGATTTTAGTATAAGTATAATAAGATCCAAAACCTTCACAGAAATCTCAACTACTGAGATACTAACAATACAATAAATGAGAGTAAAGATTACTATAGTACAGCTACCTATTGAAAACCTTAATGAGAAAATTTTGTGGTCAGTGACAAGGTTGAAGTCAGACTGGCCTTAAAATCTGTTAAACCAATCTCTTATGGATCATTACCAAAATTTTGTTCCACACTGCTGTTCATTGCACAGTAATAGCCCTTTCAAGGAAGCTTTCAATTTGTATGTTGAGGACTGTAGGCAACCTCACAACCTGTTGAGTTCTCCGCTCTACGGAGGAGCGATTGGATTATAGAGGCCCATTGTATCCCTTGGAGCATGAATGCATTAATGGGAGTGACATCTATCCACTGCCTACTGAAAGTCAGCAAAATGAGGCAACAAATGTATCCACCTAAAATTCAGCTGTACAGAGACAACTAAACATGGGACATTCAAGGCTTAAATGATTTTAAAAATCAAGCTCCTTAATTTTAATATCTGATTTGGAAATTAATGATTTATTTTTACATTTAAAATGCTGTCTTTCCAAGGATTATGCTAATGAACTTAGATTGATTCACACAAATAAATATATTTTTCTCCACCTTCACATGAGTCATAGTAGCACCTAACAAAGTTATCAAATCCCTGTCAAAACATGAAGTTTCCCCTTCAGATAACAAGTGTAAGAAAAACCTTATTTATATCTTCTCTCTATGCTAGTCCAGAGAAGAAAAGTATATTGTGGAAGACCACTGATGTGTTTCTATTTCTTATCCTGACAGATAAATTGAATTCAGTAACTGCAGAAAACAATCAAAGAATAACATAAGAAGTCACCTGAGACACTGACCAGGATCGTATACAACAATGTAATGTGAAAAATTAATTCTGTTTCTACATGTTCTGCTTCCAGTGGCACTGCACTGGACCACATCAATAAACACTTTGAAAAAGTCTTGTCACAAACACCTAAGTCTCTTATAGAAACACTCACATGGAATAACAGCATAATTTTGGTCTACAATTGCATCATTTTTTCTTATGGAAGCAAATGAAAAAAAAGGCTTGAACAGCCAAAAGTGTATGTTCTGTGATTCTGTGTGTGATCCTGTGAAACAGAAAATATTATATTCTGTCAAAAATTTTAAAAATCCAGAAGTAATCGCTCTGCTCTCAAATGTGTGATCTCATAATAAAAAATTATGGTTATCAGCTATAAAAACTCGAGTTCTTACATTGAGATAGAATTATTAAGCATATTAATTATATCCAATTTTAAAAAATTTACTTTAGGTGAATCTAAATTTACTCTCTAATACACTGAAGAATATAAAATAATAACATTTTTAGACCATGTGTTATACCAAAGGTTTTTAAAGGAAGTGTTATGGGACTGGAAGAAAGGCTCTTTTGGAGTCTGAAAGCCAGTTAGAGGATTAAATACAAAGGGTAGAGAGTTAATGGTCACTTTCCAGGATGAAGATGGTCAATTCTGCTGTACACCAGAGGCTGCTCCTGGGACTAGTTTTATTTAATATCTCATAAATTACCTGGAAGAGGAAGCAAATTGGAAGAGCTGCATGGTGGAAAAGGACCTGGGATATTGGTTAACATCTGGCTGAATATGAGTCAGCAGTGTGCTCAGGCAACCAAGGTCAACAGCATCCTGGCTTGTAGCAGAAATAGTGTGGCCAGCAGTTTCAGGGAACTGAATGTGACCCTATATTGAGCAAGCTGTACCTTGAGTACTGTTCTCAGTTTTGGCCTCTCATGACCAGACAGATGTTGAAGCACTGGACTAAAAAGCTATTGAAGGATCTACAGATCAAGTCCTATGCGGAGTGGCTGAGGCAACCAGGTTTGTTTAGCCTGGAGGAAAGGAAATTCAGGATAGATGTTACCACTCTCTACAACTACCTGAAAGGAGTTTGTAGCCAGATGGGTCTTGGTCTCTTCTCCCAAGTAAGAAGCAATAGGATGAGAGGAAATGGCCTTAAGATGTACCAGGGGAGGTTTATATAGGAAGAAAAATTTCTTCACTGAAAGGGTTACCAAGCATTGGAACAGGCTGCCCAGGAAGTCTTTGTGTCACCATCCCAGAAGGTATTTAATACACTCATGGATATGGCACTTAAGTACATGGATTAGAGATGGAGTTGGCATTGTTACATTTACAGTTGAACTTCATGACCTTAAAGGTCTTTTCTAACCTAAATGATTCCAGCAGCTGCAGGGTTTGTGGATGGATAATGAAGTGTCATTCAAATGATGAATGACCTTACAAAACCAAATAGGCAGAGAAAAAAGTGATGCATCACCTTCAATAGTGAAAAATAAACTGAGCCAGGCCTCTGTAATGTTGGCCTTACAACTAGCTGTTATGGTTCAGAAGAGACTTTTTTTTTAATCACTTTTTAGAGTTCTTGGAAATTATCATCTCAATGTTCAAATAAGCCAATAAGCAAATGACATAACAAATAAATGACATGTTGCACAGCAGCATATAGGCACCGACAAAACCACAAAAATTGTCATTCTGTCACTACATAAAAATCTGGTGAACCTTCAACATGAACACTGAGTGTAGTTCTGTTTTTTTCACTTCTGGAAGAGTTTACTGGAATTAGAGAAAGAGATCAAAGGAATGGAGCAGCTGCTCTACAAGACTAATATGACTGGGGCTCCTATGCTTGGAGAGAAAATGATGATCAGTGTTTCCAAAATCATGAAGAAAAGAGGCGATTTAGGCCCAGTTAGTGTTCACATACAAGATCTAGTAGATCCTCTACTAATTTTAAGATAAAGGAATATATTTCTTTACATAGCAGGCAGTAGAATTTGCAGGAAAAAAAAGGCATGTCAAGGCAGACACTATCAGCAGGTTGACATATGAATCAGATTGTTGGACAACAGGCATACTAAAAGGATTAGTCAGTGACAGTCCATCAAGCATCCCTAGCACAACAGTTGTTGATGCTGGCAGAATGTGAGGGCAGCAGAGCCCCTGAGTTACTTCTGGACACAGAATACTGCACTAGATGAATGAGTGGGCTGCCTAAGTAGGGCACTCTCAATATGTCCATGTTGAACAAAACGAGAGTACACGCACAGTGACAACTAGCACCATTTCTTAAAATAATACAGAAATATCAGAACTTTCAGAGGATACATTTTTTGGCCTTAGAAGAGACCAAGAAATATGACCAGAAATCAAAAGCTTTTGTGTAAGTTACAGCAGTGCCATTAAATAAGAAAAAAAAACCCAAAAAAACCTTGGATTGCCTTCAATATGTTATAGACCAAAAATTAAATGGGAAGATGTTAGTCTCAGAAAGTCTGTTTTCCTTTACCACATAGATTTCTGCATGACCAAAGCAATCTAGGAACTGACTGTAGTCTGTGAAGATATTTCTGCTTGCTCTACTTTTCTCTTGAACCTCTCCTGAGAGAAGCACTTGAATGTTGTGTTAACATGACTATAATACCATGGAATGAACCCTAGTTAATAAAACTTGTCTATTGCTAATTGGAAGCACTGCTAACAGAAATTTGTCTTAAAGTCTATTCAAAATGAGGCACTCTGCTAACATCTTAAATTCGGGATTCATAGAAATGAAACCTTTACTAAAAATAGAATTTGAAAGAATGATTGCATATTGGAAGTACAACACTTTAAAAATACATTTGAAAGCAGAACATTCATTCCCCCTCAGGCTAACGGTTACAGTACTCACCCAGAAAGCAGGAGAAACTTACTCCGTTTCCTTTACGGCCTTAAGGAAGAATTTTAGAACATGCTTTGTGTACATGTTCCTTCTTTCTAAGCAATTTTTTTCAAAGATGCTTGCAGGGAGCATGTGTGACAAGGTGTTTGTACCACATGGGCTACAAGGGTGGCTTCTGTGGGAAGCTAAGGGCTGCTTGATGCCACACACAGCTGGCTCCCAGCGACTCCATAAGAGACACACACCAGGCCCGTGGCCTGTTAGCCATGTTGGTGGTGCCTCTGGGAAAACATATTGGAGAAAGGTCAGGAAACAATGGACAAAAAGGAGGAGGGGGAGGAGCAGAGGAGTGAGAAACAGCATAGGGACAACCAAGGGCTTGCAAGGGGAAGTGCTCCATGGGAAAGGAGGCCATCCCCTACTTCCACAGCAAGAAGGGACTGCAGATGGAGCACACTGCAGCAGGTGCACCCACGAAGAGCTGGTAGCACATGGATAAGCCACACCGTATTTTCCAAAGGAACTGTAGTCCATGGAGAAGCCATACTGGAACAGGTACTCCCTGAGGGGACTCCCATGATCAGCAAGAAGGTCCTGTTCGTTTTCTAAAAGTAAAGGAATAAAATCAGCAGAGTGATAATATGACTTCCTTTTACACAGAAGAGGTAGAGGTTGATTGCCTTAAATGATTTGAACAGAGCAGACAGCACAAGAATTCTTGAAAAACAGATCAGAAAATAAAACCAATGATGTATTAAAGAATACTTTCCATCTCCTAGGAGATTTCATTTTTTTAAACCAACAAAATTCCATGAGCATGGAATCAAACATGTACTAAATTCTGTTTCACAGCAGACCAAAAAATTATAGAGTAGCAAGTGTTTTCCAGTATTTGTGTAAAGTTATACATATACTCCCGGGATTTCATATTAACACTCTAAAATAGAAAGCTCTTGGCAATCTTCTGAATAACAAGTTTGAGTTTGATCACATTTGAAAGTAATACAGAGAGCAAAAGTAAACTTCTAAATAAACCAGACTATGGAAGGGAATGTGAAATGTCATAACTATTTAAAAACTAGACAAGATTCTGTCAGTGTAAACATACTATAGATGAAGAAAATACTACTATGTATCTTCCCAACAACCAGATACTCTGTTTGTTAATAATCTGTTTCTTCCTTTCTATTTTGGTCTTTGGGGCAAGATAAGTAAAAAGAACTTCAGATAGTTTCAGTTCAAAAGGAACTAAAAAAAACCCTATGTTGTAATTTGTTTGTGAAAGGACTAGTTTGTCTTCATTTAGAGAAAGTCCTTTTAATCACAAAAAAATGCTGACACTACACCTACTTTCACAATTCCACAGAAACTATATGTCAGTAGAAAATAATTTGTAACTTAATTAACCTAAATTTCAGGATCACTCAGTTGGTTTAATTCAATCAGGTGAAAAAAACCCCGCATATATTCTTTGTAAATGAGGATGATAAATCTCCATAAAATGTAGACATCACCTTACTTTACTGTAAAATATCTTAAGATCATAAAGCATTGACTATTCCATCACAGCAGTGATTAATTGCATCTGGATTTTTAAGGGGATTCTACCTGTTACTGAACTAAATGCTATCGTGGCTTATTCAAAATCAGGTTTTGGATATTCATATCATTTTAAAATGCATATGCTCAGAATGCTATGTTGTGGATTAAACTTAAGAAAATTAAAATTAATTGTTACCATTAAGAATCTTTACTGAAAGAGTATTGAAAGAGAGGTTTTATACAAACTTGACTCCATAGAACAGCAAAAGTTACCTCCCAGGTTTTTATTACCATACGTCTTTCACTTCACAGTAGCAGAAAAGATGCTAACAGATCTCCGATACTTCAGTATATTATATCTATATTACTAAGTGAAATATTTCTAATATTCTGGAGACACTAGTGGGAAAATAAGAGAGTTGATACTTTAGCAAACTGGAATTTGGGGACCTGCTCTTTTTTTACCATTAAATGGTCTTGTTAGAGTATCTATATTTTGGGGTACTGGGTTTGAAGAGAAACTTCTGGTCTCACACTTGGCAATCTCCAGTTTAAATACTTGAATGGAAATATTAATTTGAAAGTCCAAAATAAATCAATAAGAAACATTACAGAATCACAGAATTGTAGGGGTTGGAAGGGACCTCCAGAGATCATCGAGTCCAATCCCCTGCCAAAGCAGGTTCCCTAGAGCAGGTCACACAGGTCGGTGTCCAGACAGGTCTTGAATGTCTCCAGAGAAGGAGACTCCACAACCCCCTTGGGCAGCCTGTCCCAGTGCTCTGTCACACTCACCATGAAGTTCTTTTTCACATCCGTGCAGAACCTCCTGTGGTCCAACATGCAACCATTGCCCCTTGTCCTGTCCCCACAGGCCACTGAGAAGAGCTTGGCCATCTCCCTTTGTGTCCCACACTTCAGATATTTATAAACATTGATGAGATCCCCTCTCAGGTGTCTTTTCTCAAGGCTGACCAGCCCCAGCTCCCTCAGCCTTTCCTCACAGGGGAGATGCTCCAAAGCCCTTCATCATCCTTGCGGCCCTGCGCTGGACTCTCTCCAGGAGATCCCTGTCTGTTTTGTACTGGGGAGCCGAGAACTGGACACAGGACTCCAGATGAGACCTGACCAGGGCAGAGTAGAGGGGGAGGATCACCTCCTTCCACCTGCTGGCTACGCTCCTCTTAATGTGCCCCAAGATCCCACTGTCCTTCTTGGCCACCAGGACACACTGCTGGCTCATGGCCAACCTGTCCTTCACCAGGAATGCATCATCTCACAGACATGAAAGAAGATTTTCAGAATTTACAACTGCAAAATCATTCCTTATGGCAGCTCTATCAGAAAACAGTTTGAGCTAGTTTACTCAGTTGAGTAAACTAGCTCAAACTAGTTTACTCAGTTGAGTAAACTAGCTCATTGCAAAGTCAAAACAACAGACAACAAAGCATGGATAATCAGAAAGTCTGGGATCAAAACTGAATTTTAGTTAATGTAACAGGACAGATATAACTTAAGACACTTATTTTTAAATTATTTGATATTAAATGTTTTCAAAATATATTTAGATACTTAATAAAAGATATAAAATAATTTGTGGTGTGTTAAATTTCATAAATTTGATAGAAACATAAGTTAGCAATTAGCAGTTTTCAGATAGGACCAAAAGCAAGAGAAAATACACCAATAAGTTTCAATTCAACGATAGGCATTGATTTTTTCTCCAGGATGCTATTTGATTTAGAAAAAAAAACCAAAACATAACAGTAACAGCCTTATAACTACTACAAAAAATTCCCACATGAAATGAAAATAAAATATGTAAGATTATCCAAATTGGGGTTAAAAGGGCTCTGACTTACATTTTATATTCAGGGCTTTCTTCAGTACTGACAATGGGTTCCTTTGAACACCTCCCTCTACCTACCAAGGCAGCCATTGAGAAAAGTTAATTTTTTTTCCTTCTTTCCCTTTATTTCCATTCTAAAAGCTAACCAATTGTTTTGTTAACCTTTCTATACCCCCATGCTTTCCTGGCCTGAGCTTATTACTCCTGATATCCTGTAGCTGGCTTCAGTGTTGCTGAGGAGACTGCCTTCTCTAAGAGGGGCTGAACTGATTTCCTTTTGTGCTTACTTCATTTCTCCAGCTTTCTCACCATAGACATCAGTTCCTGTTGAAGTTTATCAAATGAACCAAGGCCAAGGTTTGGGAGTGACTGCAGGCCAACTAAGCAGTACCTTCCACTTAGTCTGTTTATTTTCTAAATAAGGTGTACAACACTTGGGCTTGCTGTCCCAGATAGGCAATAGTCATTTAAATAAATGTGTGTTACAAAATTGGATCTCTGAGGCTATCCCTTGCTTTATACCATTTTTCTAATTTTTAAGGTTTAAGCTCCAAGTGAATGCAGATAAAATGTTTCTTATGGTAGCTAATACTTTCAGCATCACACTGTACTGGCTTGAATCACTTTTAAAGTTTCACCCCTGCCATATTAAATTCAACTCTGATAGATAAGTTTTCATGTTATAAGGCTATAGAGAGAGCAATGTCTTAATTCCAGTGGAGTTTAAGATGTTCTTAACATGCTCCAGGGAAAACTTTGTTTACCCTCCAGCAGCTGAAACTTCAAGTTAGCAAGATATTATTACTTATTTATTAGATCATTAATACCTTACAGCACATCATTCTACTTCAAAAGCAAAAAATAAAGTTTAATCATTTTTTATGTTCAGTTCAAACTACATCTCTTAGATTGCTTCTTAAGTCTCAGTTCATTATGCACAAAAAAACCCCACTTTTTTTTCTCTTTTGCCTTCCTCCCCCTCCCCCCCTGAAATAGAGTTGTCTTATTTCTCTAGAAGAAAGTCATCACTGGCATTAACACTTTCTTCTTGCTTGAGTAGAGGAATTCAAATCTGGACTACAGAGGATTCATTTGGATTTTATATTATCTCTTCTGGCTCTCATATTGCTTTAAAAATGTTATCTCTATCATTTAAGTCTGACAGTTTAAATTGACTGTTTCTTTTGGTCCAGGGTTCACACATATCTTATGTAAAACATACAGATACTGATGCTCTTCCATGTGTATATATAATTTTTTACCAGCCTATTATCTGTAACTCTAATCAATGTTCATTTCACCATATCTGTAAGTGCAAATATTTAATTTTGTCAGCAGATATTGGTTTTGTGGTATGGAATCTTATTTTCTCTTAGTAGGCTAGGATGTCAGGGATTTTTAAAATTATGTTTAGTGTTTATTTATTTTCCCTTTTTTATTTTCTCAGTTGTATCTATTTCAGATCTGCAATGTTATTAAAATCTCTTATTTATCTCTTTTTAGCTGTGGAAGCTAAAATATTTTATAAATACATATGTACTTAAATAAGTTTAACATAGTAACATCTACATCCATTAGAGTTATTAAGTTACATCTCCTTCCAGAACAGCAAAGATCAGAATATTTCTTTGTTATAGTAACAAAAACAGAGGAATTTTAACTAGAATTATTCTGTTTCAGGAATTCTGAAGAAATACTAAACTCAAAAACCTTACCAAATGACCCTTCAGGACTCCCATGTGTGGTGGTTTGACCCTAGCTGGAGGCCAGACTCCCACCAAAGCCGCTCTATCACTCCCCTCTTAGCTGGACAGGAGAGAAAATACATGTTGAGAGGCTCAGGAGTCGAGATAAGGACAGGGAGAGATCATTCTGCAATTAGTGTCATGGGCAAAACAGACTCAGCACAGAAGAAAAGCAAGAAAATGCTCTAATGTATTACACTACACACACAGAGGAACCAGAGTCAGAGAATGAGAAGTACAAACAGCTCTTAAAACACCACCCCCTGCCCAACCCTTTTCTGCAGACTTCACTTGATTCATTATGTTTCTCTTCCCCAGGATAGGACAGGGGAAAGGGGGTATGGGAATAGGGAATGGAACCTTCAGTCTTTGGTCAGTTCCCCCTGACCCCCTTCTTGGGGGTGGGGGGGTGGCATTTCTCACACTCTTTCCCTGTGCCAGTGTGGGGTCCCACCCACGGGAGACAGTCCCCCCAGAGTCATAAACACCCCCTTGCTCTCTAGGTCTCTTACCTCTTTCCATGGGCTGCAGGTGCTGCCAGGGGTTTGCTCCAATGTAGGTCACTGATTCTTCCTTTTTACTCCACACAACTCATTGAGGGCTCCTGCCTGGCCCAGGTACCTCTCCACAGGCTGCAAGTGGGGTCTCTTCATCCTCCATGGACTGTAGGGACATACCCACTTCACCATGGCATTCTCCACAGGCC